>VUQG01010064.1:11157-22399 GCA_015106755.1 Etia nguti | reverse complement strand
ATATGAGTTTTGTAACGTGGTTTGTTTCGGGGCAGGAGGCTGGGAGACTTCGCGGTCTGGGATACAGCACGCAGTTTCACACACTCTTCATTTTGCACTTTATGCCGCTGTTGTAAATGGTGAAATTACTAGTAGTGCTAGCTGCACGGCGTCAACGCGTTAACGAGCTAACTGCTAACGCTAACCGCAACGCTAACGTGTTGACACCATGCAGCCCCACGCACGGGGCGATCCGCGGTAACTTGTTGCCGCGTCAATGCAGTTATGGCGTTAACGTCATTTTAACGAGAGTAACGCTGCAGCACTAAAATAGTAATCTCCAAATGTTGTCTTTTTACCGACCAGCTCCTCTTTGATAGCTGCCGTGTCCATCTTGTCGTTGCCTGCAGGTGACGCGATGGGGGAGGGGGAGTTGCGTTCAGTGAAGGAGAGAGGCGATGCAGAGTAACTTTGTGTCGAGACAAAAGTGGACGAAAGAGAGGGAAACTTGCGGTTCCACAAGTATAATTATAACGTAACATAGACTATATCGATATAAACGATATTGTCACATCTCATATCTTATCTAAAAATATATCGATATATTTAAAATCTCAATATATCGCCCAGTCCTAACAGCTATAGTTGCTATAAAAGGCCTTTTTGCTTCAGCTATAATGGTTATTGCATTTCTGTTCTGTGCCATACAGTGATGCAGGGAACCAGGACCGTGTGGTGATTCAAGAGCTGATCAAAACTGTGGCACAGTCTCAGCAAATCCAGTCGAGCACACAGAGAGACTTCAAAGGTAGAAGTGTGCTAATTTAGCCTGTAGTAAAATGTATGAAGCCATAACTGTTAAGACTAAAAATGTAGAATTATGGGATTGTTTCTTCTGTGAACTCATGTCACCTGATGGCATTGACTCTGTGAAGTCACAGCATCTACCTGTCACTTATTTAGTAATTGGGACACTTATTTTTTTCTTTTTCTCAGTGGTGTTGCTAACAGAGGTGGACAGATTGACGAAGGATGCCCAGCACGCTTTGCGTCGGACGATGGAAAAGTACATGGCCACCTGCAGACTCATCCTCTGCTCCACCTCTACTTCCAAAGTCATCGGGCCAATTAGGAGCCGTTGTCTGGCGATTAGAGTTCCACTGCCGAGCACAGAAGAGGTGAGACGAATATGGCATATTTTGGCGTGCTCTTACTAATCGACATTATTTGGAACTTGTGTTTTTGTTCATTAAGGTAACTTTTTCTCTGCGGTCTTCTTGTTTTTTCAGGTTTGTAGTGTTCTTACGTCCGTCTGTAAAAAGGAGGGTCTCGTCCTCCCACCTGAGCTGGCCAAGCAAATAAGTGAAAAATCTGGTCGCAACCTCCGTAAAGCGCTTTTGATGTGCGAGGCCTGCCGAGTGCAGCAGTAAGTTGTGGCAGAACTTACCATTTTCTTTCTTAGGTTGCAATTAAATCTAAACACATACTTATTTAGCATATCTTATTATTCAAAGGTATCCATTCTCAGTGGACCAAGACGTCCCGGAGACAGACTGGGAAGTTTATCTTAGAGAAACGGCTAATGCCATCGTCAGCCAGCAGAGTCCTCAAAGGTACATGAGGCAGAGATTTGGTTCTGTTAGAGATGATCAAACTTGTGGAGATACTTTGATGAAAATTTCCCACCCTTGTTTGTTCCAGATTGTTGGAGGTCCGAGCCAGACTGTATGAGCTCCTGACCCACTGCATCCCTGCTGAGATTATCATGAAGGTATCGTTCACTTCACATTATCTCCTGTCAAAGTTCAGTTTGTGGTTGTCTTTAATGTAGAGGGTGTAAAAATTTACTTGTCCATTCCTCTAACAGTGTCTCGTGAAAGAGTTGCTTAATAATTGTGATGGGCAGCTGAAGACGGAGGTGGCTCACATTGCAGCTTACTATGAGCACAGACTACAGCTGGGAAGCAAAGCCATCTACCACCTGGAAGCGTTCACCGCCAAGTTTATGGCCATCTACAAGAAGTTCATGGAAGATGGTCTGGATGCGATGATGTTTTGACTTTAAATGGACTTTAAATAGACCGATATTTTTCTGGTCAGGTGTTTAACAGCTGCGTTTCTGTTTTGTTTTTTTCACAATACTTTTCTTTGTTGCCTCCACACAACTTTCACTGGACTTGAGATAGGCTTCTATTCTTTTTAGGCATCGTGGTGACGCTGACACAGATTACCCCCACAATAAGTCTTTATGGATAGTTGCCCAAAACCCTCAGCACTAAACACTGTTAGTAAAATTTGATCTTTTGTCGTGTAAACCACTAATGGGGTGGTGTTTGTTTTCACATTGTACTCAACAAAACAATAAATTGCTTTGATTACAGAAATTCTGATCTGTATGCTGTATGGATGTGACCAAATGTATAATTATTATCATAAACACTGAGCTTTTTTTTTTATCCTGAAATCGTGATATTGATGCATGGTACGTATGGGCAAAGGAGTTTGTGGTCACTTCACGGTCCTGTGGCTGCAAAACGAGCCCAGATCATCAGCCCTCCACCAGCTGGTATGAGGTGTTTGTGCTGATATGCTATTTGGGTTTTGTTAAAAGTAATTCTGTGCATTATGGCCAACATCTTCATCTTGTTTTTTTTCTGTCCAAAGGAAATTGTTCCAGAAGTCTTGTGGTTTGTTCAGATGCAACTTTGCAAACCTGAGCTGTGCTGCCATGTTCCTTTTAGAGAGAAGAGGCTTTCTCCTGGCAGTCCTTCCAAAGACGCTGCATGTGTTCAGCCTTTTTCTGATTGTACTGTCATGAACTCTAACATTTAACATGCTGACTGAGGCCTGTAGAGTCTGAGGTGTAACTTTGCGTTTTGTTTTGTTGTTGCAGTTAGAGCATTGCACAGTCTGACCTTGGTGTAAATTTGCCAGGTGGTCCACTCCTGGGAAAATTGCATATGTGTAAACGCACAGCTGAGTGCACCAGAGCAGCAAACTGTCAAAATTTCTGCTTTTATAGAGGAGCTACTCTTGCAGCCTACTTTATTCCTATGGAAATAGTAAGAGTGTACTTAGTTTTTCACAGGACTCTATGCAGTCCTGTGAAAACTCTTTTTCACAGCTGTACATACTGTATGTAAAGGCAGCTGGAACATGGGCAAACGAGGACGTAATGCCACATGTTTCCAGGGTGAGCCAAAACACGTGTGCTGCAGGTATGTAATTATATAACTGTGGGATCTAACCACATGAGTTCAGGACACACTGCACTAACAAAAATGGCCAAACTAATGCAAATAATACAAGAAAAAAGTCAAATTATAGAGCTTAATTTACATTTTTTGTTAAGTGTCCAAACGAATAATTACATCTCTTTTAGAAACTGACAGTCCTGTAATCTTTGTTATTAAACTCAAAGTAACTTAGAGGTGGAATGAATTTGGTTTGTTGTTGTGTATCAAAATTAGTTTTGTGACTGTCGGACCTTTTGATTCCAAATCTGACATGTCTGTGCAGCTTCATTTGTGATTCTCTTTCAGCCACTTCTTACTCCTTGTAGTATTTACTTAATTTTGTTTATTTACTACTTGTCTTGGAGAAAGAAGGAGTCACCCTGGACAGACAGTTATTTATAGACTTGTTAATCCTCTGCACTTTCTCCATACTATGAAAACAAATAGACGTATTGGAGACGTAAGATTATCTAAAATATAGATGTTTAATTAACACCAGCATTACTTAGTGATAATAAAGCCTTAAATGTGAGGCTGATTGCACCACGTCTTTAATCAAACCTCCTTTAGCATCAAATCCAAACTATTACAGTCTGAACAGACTGCACTGCTGAACAGCAAGCACATTTTGGGTCAAAGCAGCTCCTGTCATCAGTAACATTCCTTGTGTCTCTTGGCTGTATAGTAAATAATGAGGCCCAGGGTGATCAGCACCCCTGAACCTACCAGAGTCAAGAAGCCCACCATTGGCCTCTTGCCCAGGACGTGGCAGCTATGGCAGGGCGGTGCCAAACTGGGACACAGCTGTGGCTCTGCTCCTTGAATTGGGAATCCGTTATGCTTGATGATGTTGCGATAGTTGGAAAGAGAGGCTTTGACAATGACTTCCTCGTGGACTTGGCCATACAAGCCGAACCCCGGGTCTCTCTGGTCGTTCAGGGCATAGGCAAAGTAACCCTTCAGGTTTACACCATCCAGAGTGTACGCTGTGGAGGAAAGGCAGCATGTTGGATATTGAGTTGTCTTTTGGTTGCTTCCTTCAGGGGTCACCACAACAGATCATCTGACTATCTCAGACTAGCCTCCATAAATCTTCTCCGAGGTCTTTGTCTTTTCCTCTTGAGTGGCAGGAGAAAAGAACGAACTTAGTCAATCTCTGACGTAATCCCACCCCCACCTTAAACACATCTGTCTCGCTGTCCTCATACATGTCCTGCACCTCCCTCCCATACTTCTCTGCTGCTCCTGACTTTCTTGTGGAGTACCACTGTTTCTCTCTTGGCACCCTATCCAAGAGAGGAACCTCAGCACCTTAGCTGTACTTTCCCAGTCATCTTTCTCTACCACCCAGTCTGTCTTCTGCAACCATAGATATTCAGTATAAATAAAAGTAAATAAAACATTAATGCCCTATACAGTCAACAACACATAAATACAACGTTGATTCTATAATTCATTAACTCAAACATATGCAGCTAGATATTGCACTACATTTGAGCTTCATGAGCGTAATAAAAACTGCTATAGTCTGTGTATATAAACTGCTTCTTTTTTTATGGAAAAAACCTAATAAGGATAGATGCTGTCGCCGTATTGAGAATAAGTTACCTACAGATGCTCTCCTTATAGCCTGAGATAAGAGCTGTCCAACCAAGTGAAGTAAAAAAAAAAAATTCTAGCTATAACCTCCAGCCTAGGTTGGCTAAGCAATTGACCTTGACCTTCACTGTTGGCACCCAAGGTCAAACGATCTTGAAAAATAATTTCAACAAACCGTCTTGAGTAATATATGAAACAGCATAAAGAGAGCAGTACAACACACTTTTCTTTTTTCGGTGTCACAATGACTCCATAAGGTTTCGCAAAATCACACCCTGCATGAACACATCACAAAATCTCACGTTTTTACAGCTTATAGAAGCCAAAGATTTGAGCCAGTTCTGCTCCAGTCATAAGGGTAAAGATAATGAAATGCACCATTTTAGAGGTCATAGGTCAAATGACAGGGTCACAAGAGTTAGGAAAAACCCTTAATTTCCATTGGTCATCTCCAAACTTTAAAGCAATATTTTAGTGATTGGAGGACATAAGCACTTTAAGACATTATTTTTCAGTACAACATTATATGACTCCACAGTGACACAAATAAGTTAATATACTATATTTCCATATTACCAATGCTGACATCAGCATAAAACAAAGTTTAAGTATAGGTCTTTCCCTTCGGGGGGAGCTGTGCTGTCTGAGTGCTCTTGTTATTTCCTGTACTTTGGCAAAAGTCAAAGTGCATTTGAAAATGTCACTCCCATCACTTTTCTTAAAAAAAATAAATAAACTTAACGTGGCTCCAGCAACACTATAAGATATCATCCTTTGGTGTAACACAGTAAGCTTTACAAGGGCAGGGAACTGACTCAAAACTTCAGTGTGGACTGTGCATGCATCTGTTGATATTTGTGTTTGCAGTTACGTGGTTCCAAGTCAGCTGACCGACCTGGGATCAGTGACCTAAATAGCTGTCTAATAATTAAACTGCATTGAGGCCACTGAGGGGAGAAGACTTCATCTCTACGGGATTGTAGACAAGTTGCATGACATTAATCCACAAGATACTCTCACCTTTAAGTGCCTCGTTGATATAGTTGTACAGGTAGTAAACTCTCAGGCTGTCCTTGAAGCGGGCCGGATCTTCCTGGACCCCGTTAGCCATCACATAGACGGGTACATCGCTGTAGTGTTCTTTCACCTTACAGAGCAAAAAAACCCAGAGCCTCTTACGCTGCCATTACACTGAAACAACATCTGACCTGAAAGTTTTAATCCACTCAGTATAAAAACACATAACTTTGTAAGAGAAGACAGATAGTTGTACACCACAACCATCACAGCAAACAGTCTTACCCAGTTAAGGGCTTTCCTCAGTCCCCAGGGCACGACAGGTCTTGGGGACATGATCCACGTGGTGTCTATCATGTGTTGGACCTCAAGCATTGCTGTGTAGGTGTAACTACAGAGATAGAAAATAAAAAGTGATTAAACAACTTCCTATTAGTTAAGAAATAAGTTATGATGAGCCTGGATAGTGGTGAAGTCGTATAAAAAAAACAGAGTGGGGTGTCCAGAGGAGTGAGCTCGTACGAGTCTTCCTTGGCGTGAGTCACAAGCTTGGTACTGAAGTGGCTGATGGCAAAGAAGTCGTACGTCCCTTTAACCAGCTGTCTGTCCTCCTTATTGAAAACTGGCAGCCTGTGGAAGCACATAAAATATAACTAAAACTTAACTGCGTACACTTAGTATTACTCACGATGCTTTAAAACTGTACCACACTGTGAATGAAGCATTTGTACTCGAGTGAGTTCAGCTGCCGCAGCCAGCTCCTCATCCCCACAGGATAGTCCCCACTGCCAAAGATTGGCTCTGCGAACCAGCCCACGCAGAAGTCTAAAACCCTTTTAGCTGGCTCCACGTCTTTTCGGCTGAATGAAAATGCCGGCTCCGCCCAGTCCATATGCAAAGCCAGAGACACCTGATATTACACAAAGCATGCCAAGTCCAGGTGAGCATCTGAGACTATTTCTTTCTCCTGGTGTCCACACAGAACCAGCACCACAGCTTCACTGACCTTTCCTCCCTGTGCATATCTGAACTCGCAGTCGTAAGCACGCCAGGCCAACGCGTGAGCCCGCAGCATCTGATGGCCCTCCTGGTAGCTCACCATCTCATCGTTTGGTTCATTCAGGGTGATCCATATCTTCACATGGGCCCCTAGCTCTCTGTAGCAAAGCCTGGCATAGTCTGCAAAGGCCTCTGGAGTCTTCCTGGTACAAGGGAAAATAATATCTACATTTAGAAACTGAATTACTGCACTAAGATATATATCAGTCACAGCAGACAGATATATACTGGGTATCTCAGTTAACATATTCTTTCAACGGGTTTATTTTTGCTAAAAAATGTAAATATATGTTAATAAGAGTTCGTGTAACTTTTTATTTATCATAGAAAATACCATTTTATTTCATTTCAAGTTTTTGTTTTCACATTAGTTCAGTTCTCATTTCAGTTTGGTTTTTGTTGATGATTTTAATATAGTTTTTATTAGTATCTGTCAGGGGCAGGATAAAGACAGTCTACAAATAATTCACTCCGAGTCATGCAGATATTTCATTCTCTTTTAACCATTTTAGTTTTAGTTGACAATAATACACACTGTGTTGGTTTCTTAGTGTTTCTTAGCCTTTAGTATGTTCTAGGTTTTTCATCATTGGAGAATAGTAATGGAAGTAACCTTGCTGCTCTGATATATCTAATAAAAATAAGTATATACACAGTATACGTATATACTGTGGCTCAAGACTTTTGCACAGTGCCGTATTTGAAAACATTCAGGCACTTACATGTGATTTCAAAAAATAATAATAAGTAATGGCGGATATCATTCCACTGTAAAAACAACATCAGATTTCACTAATGGAGTTAAAAATGCCAGCACATCAGACTTTCAAATATTGGGATTGCTGGTTTTAGTATCTCTTTACTACAGGAAGAGAAAACACGGAGCAGTCAGCGATCACGCAGGTGAAAACATGGACACACTGTTCCTGGAAACATCGCCACATGTTTGCTTTTATATCACACCACTCTGTCGATTACTGTAAGCTGTAATAAACCATGACTGATAGAAATTAATGTGTATTTGTTCTGTGTTTGGAACAAATTTTCAAGCTCAAACGGTGTTTATATAAGCCCTCTATCTGACCTGTTCAGCCACCTGTTGGCAGTATCCAGCGGGGCCGGCAGGCTGCTGCGCTGGCGGGTGTGGTGCCAAAGAGTGACCACAGGTGTCACATTAGCCTGGAGCAGCTGACGTGCAAAACAGCGATAGTACCCCAGCAGGGTGGTGTTAGGATGAGCCACATCCCCTGTAGGCACCAGAGCTGACCAGTTGAGGGAGAAGTGGAAATGGTTTACTCCAATCTGCCTGATTTCTTCCACCTAAGGAAGAGAAGGAGGAGGGACACACACTGAAACCATGATACCCCCCTCAAACCTTTACACCTTTACAAGCTGTAACCAAAAAAAGAGCACAAACAGGTGGCAGGTGGGTAAAATGGCCAACCTGCTGGCGGATGGTGGCGTAATCGGCACAGTGTGGTGTTCGGTGTAGAGGCGGCGCACTGAAGCCCTCCAGTTTCAGCAGCTCTCCGTTGTTGGAGATGTTCCATAGGTAAACGTTGGGGTCTGCAAACTGGGTGGGCGTGGTCTCCACCTGTGCGAATAACGATGTAAAACGATCATAGCAGTTTAGCAGGATGACCTTGTGGGTTTATGTGGTTTATGATTAAGAGGATTCATTGCTGTCCCCGTTTCGGAGTTGGACTTTCACCATAAAAAAAAAAACACAGGCTCGAAGTAATGTAATCCACATGGTGCAAGTTCGACCAGGGCAAGAGAAATACTTTCAAATAAGATATTATAATCACTGCATAAATCTTTAAAATGTCCAACAGAGCCGTGATGTTAGGCATGTTAGACAGCAGCCCAACAGATGGTAACATGATAAACGGGTCTATTGTCAGGTCTATTCTGAATCCCTGAATCAAAGCTGAGACTGATAAGTTAATATTTTCTTGAGTTGACATCTCCAAGGAAGCATTCTAATCAGCTTTCATTCATCATCCAACCTCTGTCCTTTGGCCCGCCACGACTTCCACATCCATCTGCAAAACCACCTGCAGTGCCTACACACCATCTCCTCCCGGGCTCAGTTTACATGCACAAACACCTACACACACCTGGATTGAGTTGGCCGACACACCCCAGGCGAAATCACAGGGGAAGGCTCCTTGTACTGGTCTGTTCTCGGGAAGTTCTGGGAAACCATTGCTCTGGATGACGTTTCTGTAGGAATAATGACAGCGGCATAAACTCTCTTACTTTATTGTGTCTCTTTATTGTGTTTGTAAGACATAATTGTGATGTTATCAAAAGAAAAGGAAAGAAAAGAGTCCTTAACTGAACCAAGATAAAACAATTACTGTTACAATAAGAACCAAACACGTGCCTGTAAAAGGTGGCAGATGTCTTTGGCTCCCTCTTCATGTCAGGAGTGTTAAAGTCCACATAGTAAAGCCCCCGTCGTATCCCGTATTCTCTGTGCCACTCAAAGCCGTCTATCAGAGACCAGGCAGTGTATCCAATCACGTTCACTCCATCTATGATGATTGCTGGATTACAGACACAACAGCACAGGTGGCCCATATTTAGCTTCAGTGTGAAGATATCAGATTGGTCATAAAAACAATGGCAATTATGCTGATATGAGAAATGTTATGATATGAGAATGTCAATGCACGACACTGGACTTACACTTTAGCGCCTCGGCGATGAACCTCTTGAGGTAGTACATGTGTTTTGGGTCTTTTGTCTTGGTGTTGCCGAGGACGTACCTGCGTGGAAACCAAGACGTTCAACAGAGACATGAAGTGGCATCAAAGAGGTGCAGTGCAATCAGCAGAGCATCTACACCAGGGGTAGGCAACTCCAGTCCTCAAGTGCCGGTGTCCTGCAGGTTTTAAATCTCATCCTGGGTCAACACACCTGAATCAAATTATTACCTCTGGAGAACTTCAAGACATGTTGAGGAGGTAATTTAGCAATTTGAATCAGCTGTATTGGATTAAGGACACATCTAAAACCTGCAGGACACCGGCACTCGAGGCCTGGAGTTGCCTACCCCTGGTCTACACCTACCAACCACTCTGCACCACAAAGATGGGGGGCTTGTCATACTCCGCGTTGACCCAGTAGAGCAGCATCCTCAGGTCCAGATCCTCCTGCTGCCCAAACTTGAGGCTGTCGTTAATCAGATGGAAGCTCAGTGCCGCTCCATGAGAGAGGGCAAAAAAGTCAGCTGTTCCTTTCACCTGTTCACTTTCCTCCGGCGTGAAGGAGGGCAGACGTGAGCCCAGCCTTGACTTCATGCAGGGGGGGTAGTCCCCATCTGTGAACAGCGGCCGGGCGAACCATCCCAGGACGTGGTCCAGGGAGCACTGACATTCCCTCAGGCTTTCCAGGCGAGTGCGGCTGGGCTTGATCCAGTGAGAGGCCAGCGCCATGGACAATTTGCCATGCTGTCGTGGACGGTAGTGGCGGTCATAGAGATGCCAAGCAGCTGCGTGAGCCTGGAGGAGGGAGAAGGGCAGAAAAAGAGGTAGAGGGGAGATGGGTGGATGGTGTAGGCATAAATGCTGGGAAGGATGACATGAAACAAATATAACATTAAAAATATTAAATATTATAAGGCCTTGAGATTTATTATTTTCACAGCAGTACTGTGATGTTATATTTGTTGCAATTTCTTGGCTATATCTCGCTTGAAAAAGATTTTGTAACCCTTTAAAGACTAAACCGTGAAATAATGGCATACGTGAGTTTTAATTTGTATCAAATTTGCTACATCTAGCTTTTTTTTTTCATTGTATTGCTTTAAAATGTATTTCCCGTTAACAGAAATGTTCTTTATAGCCCAAACTGACAGATCGGATGGAAACAAGTCATTTACAATAAATACTACAGGCAATCTTAGTTTAAGTGTTATAAATGATTTGTTGGCCTGTACTGTGTCAAAAAATATCTCCCGTGAATGATATCAAGTCATTTTGAGAAAGAACATTCCCATCACAAGACAGAAGCTCCAGTCAGTTTTTGGTAAAGTGACTGTTATATCAATTTATATACTCCTAAAATGTCTCATTGACATTAAAAATGACCTTTTTACGGGAGAGCTGGCCCAGAGAGCAGAAAATGTAACAAATATAACATGAAAGTTCCATAAAGAAACTTTAAGTATTGGATTGGTTACAGAGTCATAAGAATACTTACAAAACAGGTAATTTCTTAATTTTAGGTATAACCCCTTCAAATCTTCTTCACTAAAGTTCTTTTAATAATGTAATAATGTATGTTAGATATTAACCCCCCCCCCCCCCCCCAAAAACACCAAAAAAAAAAAAAACACACAAGCA
>VUQG01010062.1:4524-19459 GCA_015106755.1 Etia nguti | reverse complement strand
GAGCCATGAAAATATGTCTTTTCAACATGATTCAGTGTGACAAAGCAGGGGCATGATTTAAAAAAACAGGTCTTTTAACCTACAAATGTTTTAATGGCCATGAAGAAAGGACTCTTCAATAGATCTTTTAACTCACCTGTGTTTACTGTCTTCACCTGAAATTACTTGCAGTCTGAATTTTTTTTCTTCTGTCTTTTTTTCTTCGGTCTTCAGCCTTGGAAGAAAAAATAAAAATACTGAAAACCTTATCAGAACACTAAATATACAACACCTTGCTATATTTCAATCTGGGTATTACTTTTAATTGTTTTAGATAGAAGTTGCCACTGCTAGCTAAGTCACTTTTGAACGATGCTAATGAGAAGAAAAAAAACCTGCCGAACAATGAGGATGCTGTTGTAAAAACGCCAACTTTCTTTTCAAAGGGGTCGTTAAAATATCACTAAGACACTTTCTTTATGTGTAATTCTTATTAAAACTGTGTTTTAATCGGTTAAAACTGTCGACATAATCTGTGTTTGAAAAAGAGCGCGAACAACAGCGAACAACTATTCACTACCTGGGTCTGTACTGTTTATCACAACAGCGCATTCGAAAAGAAGTTATTGGCTGCAACATATTAATATACTTGCTTTTTTACGAAAAAAATAAATATAACGAAGGTTCCGTTTTACTTACAAGTTTCTCCAAATGTGCTCTCCAGTCGCTCGAGAAGGGCAGCCATATTAAACAGAATTTTCTGTCAATGTTGTTCAGGTTAGAGAGAAAACGTCATGACGTAGTTGACGTACAAATGCGGAGCTTGGGAAAAAAAAACCATTTACTCAAAAATCATAATTAAGAAAGCAGTATTTACTCTCAACTTCTAAGCCATGTACAATTATAACTGTTTGAATCGTTAACAGAACAGAAAAGTTTTACGTTGTTTCAACTTTGTGAGAAATTTCAATTGTTATATCCACAAACTTTATAAGTCAGGTAGACTGTTGGGGTTTACAGTGTACTGCAGGTAGCATGCTGAGCGTGGATCCTCATACACCTCCACTTAAAATGATCCCAAGCTGTGTGTTTTTAATATTTTATTTTATTTTATTTATTATTATTATTATTATGTTACGCAGTTAATTAGTCATGTTAATGATCAAAAGGAAATGTTGAAAATTATTTCAAAATGTTTTGTGAAGCTATATGTTTTTTTGCTATAGAAAACACTAAGCTATATATGATGTACTACTATTCAGCAAAACAATCTTTGGTCCACATTACTTAGGCCCAATAGCTACTGGTCTACTGTATGAAATTAATATTTTCAATATATTAGAGTTAGTTTTCCTTTATATATTATTTCCAAACTTGTCCGTTTCAATTGTAATGACTTAAAAGCAAAAAATAAATAAATAAATAATAAAGATTGAACAATCAAGTATGGATCAGTATGGCAAAAGATGTAATGATCAAATTGGGAAAATAAATCTGTTGGGCATTTTTCTTGGCCTTTAGACAATAATTCTGATTGCTACAGAACAGGCAAAAAAAAAAAAAGGTTTATGTTAATCATAAACTCAAGGTAATTACCCAGATCACTTCTTTTTTATTTCTCCATCCTGTTCGGCAGTTTAGACATCAGAATTGTTTTCTGAATGCCAAAAAATGCCAAACAGATTTACTTTCACAAGTGGACTGTTATGGCATTTGCTATAATAGGCCACTTGATAGTCATATTTTATTAGACCTTTATTAGGATTCTTTATTTTGGATTATTGAAACCATAATGGACAAGACCAGGGGGTGGAAAAGGAAAAAAACAGAAAAAAAAAAAAGGGAAAAAAAAAAAAAAAAAAAAAAAAAAAAGAAACCATATGACCCGCGTTTCTGACTCGGTTAGCCACGTCCACTAGACTTTTTCCGCCTGAGTAGATACAGTAAAACTGTACTCTAATGTTAATCATCTGTCATCGGCCGCGGGAGCTGTGAGCACGCGATCGAAAATGTGGCACGAGACAAAATCTCACAAAGAGACGTTCAAGCCGCGAAACTTGCATCTCCTCTAAGTGAGCCTGGGTGTAATGGTACAAAAGAGAAGCAGCGAAGAATAAGAGGTTTATTACCAGACACAGCGTCCTCGTTCAGCTGGTTATGCGAGTTGCATTCGTAGTGGGCTTCTGTTTCCTGACAGCGGTGCTACTCTGCTGCAGTTCCCCTCTCCACCAGCCTATCAAACTCCACTATGCAGTCGAGAGTAGAATTGTGGGATATCAGGACAGCCGGGGAATTATTTTAGCAGCACCCTCCTCCCAATACACATACACGCAAACGCACGCGCACAGCAGGGCAATTAATGGCACGAGGTTTGTTGTTTTAGTGACGAACGGCACTGAGAGTCATCTCTATGTAAGGACACGAGATTAAATTAAAGTCAATCAGTGGAGGAATGTAACAAAGGAAGGATGATGTGCTCAACTGATTGTGATGTTTAGAGGTGTCTGTGGGTCATTCTACAGTCTGCAGAGTATTTTCTGTCCCACCCATGAATTTGAAAATGATGCAAACGACTAAAACATACTTTTGTTGTGGAAACTGCACTTTTCCTGAGAGAACTGTTTTTCAAACGACCTAAAATACAAAACAGTTCTTTGTGAACATGTTCTCAACTTTTTTGTAACCAAATTGGATTTTAAAATGACTTAGAAATCCACTTTAAACATTTTTTGTTGACACTTACTGCTTCCAGTTGTTAAATCACTTTTAAAAAAAATCAACATATTTTAAAGAACAGTAATTATGCACCTTTAAATGAACCAATTTAAAGTAAGAGACAACATGGTGAGATGACATGCAACTTGTGCTAACACCATGGGAACACTAAAGGCCCTCTTTGACATATTTTGTATTTTTCCAATCCTTTCTGGCTAGATGGAGTGTCCCACTCCAATCAATGCAACGCTCTTGCCCATATTCCCCAAAGAACACAAATCAAATTCAAAGTTTCTTTGCTTTATTTCCACTGCTAGCATCTTTTACAGAGAAAACACTAAACACCAGCACTTTTCCCTAACAGTGATCACCTTGTTACTTATACTTGCAATCCTGTTATCATAAAACAAATCAATGTAAAACAAACATATGCTATAAACATTCAAAATATTATTAAACTATGTTTCTGTGGTCCTGAGTATTTACTTGTCATATGTATGTCATCCATTAAGCCATGTTAGCGTGTGCAACCCTGTTGCTCTAACATGTAATTTTCACAACGGTTTAATCTGTTGCCTTTATAATCACTTGAATTATTATATGAATAATGTGTTTGAGAAAAAAGATCTGAAAATAGATACTAACATTTCTAAAATAAACTGACTATTAAAAAGTTGGGCAGGATAGATTTCTAAAGTTTTCTAATCTAAATTAGGTCTTATCTGAAATTGAGTTTTCAGTATGAGTAGAACCATTTTTAACTTTATTAAACAATTTTCTTAAAATCTACTACTGCACCAAGCACAGCAACCAAGTCTCATAATAAGTGGACCTTTTTATTTATTTATTTTTTTAAATCGATATTGGCCAACTGTTTAAAATAAAAGGACTTTTTAAAAAAAATTCTGAAGTCTATATTGTTCGCCAATTGTAAAAATTGAGTCGATTACTCATCGTTTTCAGAATTTGCTGCATTCATTTACCTAATATATTATAGAGGCAATCATTGTTTACAACACAAATTAAATTACAAAAAACATCATCTATATAACACTGAAAAAAATAGTCCACCAATATTGGCATCCGTCTATATATTGTCTGATGTGTGCCATTTGGTGGTGTAAAGTGATGTTTTGCCAGCTACAGAGCTGGAGAGACAAACTGATGATATAGTGATATCAGAATGCTTTTAGGCCACAGAAACAGGATTGGCCACAAAAATCCAACATAGATCACGCTCCAAGAATTAAAAACATAAACATTATCACTCTGCCATGTTCTATTTCAACATTTCAATATCTTGTGTGTGCGTATAATATAAATGTGTCTAGACAGAGCGGTGACTTGAATCTCAGTTCAACAGTGTACATCAAACCGTCTTTCACTTTTCTACTTTCTGATATTTATGTAGTTACTTTTCAGATTAGTATTTCAATTTAACTTTATTAACATTGTGCCAATTTACAACAACAGTCGCCACAAGGAACTTTATATTGTAGGGTAAGGACCCCACAACATATATAAGCAGTATAAGCAGTAATAAGCTCAAAAAATATGCTTCAGATTCAAGTAGTCGCCACCATTAAAAAAAAAAAAGCTCACTTTGACCATCCACAGGAACAAGTTTTTGCATCAGTATCATTTTCCAGAAATACAACACTGACAGGAACTGCACAACAAGCACTTTCACTTTTTACATTTTAAGTACATTTATCCATTAATATTTCTGAACAATGTAGGACATTTACTCTGTGGTATACTAGCTATTTCACTTGCATAAAGGATTCAAATACTACTTCTGTCACAGAGCTGAAGCTATACAATCTCTGTATCATCCACTGCCAACTGAAAAACAATCTAAGGAGCAATAAAACAAGGAAATTATGAGCATGTGAATGCAGCGACGCAAACGCACATCTGCAGTGCTCTCCCAGGCACACATATTGGTTTGTGTGAGTTCACAAATACAGACATAAAAGCAAGTTCTTAATTAGAGTCCGGGTTGTTCCCTCTGGGGATTTGTGGGTTTTGCCTCCCGCCTCCCAGTGGGAATTTGACCCAACTTGATCACCCATTTGACGTTTATTTCATTGAACTGCTTTCATGCTGGATGCCCACACTTACAATACGCTACACAAATATAAACATGCAGTCGTGAACACTAATGAGAACTTTCTGCTGAATTCATACATAAATAGTGACAGTGACAAAGTGGGCGTGCTTCCCACATTGCAGAACAACACACAGTGACACTTGTATACAGAAAGCAGACAGCTGCTTCCTCATTCAGTCTCTCGGTGGACAACTCATAAGACAAAACAAAACCATAAAACAATGTTTTACATTTAATGGATATAGTAAAGTAATTAAACTACACTATATACAATCTTTTTATTCCAACAACATTTACTTGTGTAGTTAGGAGATGATGTAATAACTGCAATATATAATAAATGTAAATGTAATAACTTATAGAGCTACCAGCCTGAACATTAAAGTGGTATGTCCATTAACCACAAAAAAGTGAAAGGATTTGCTTTTCACACACACCCTTACCACCAGTAGAGATCAGTGAAGGTCTGTTACACGCCCTCCCCTCCACGTCTTGTCTATTTTTGTAATGAGAACCATAGCTTATGCTTCCAAAACAAATTGTTGTGCACATTACCACAATGAGGCTCTCTGAGAAAACAGTGTACAGTGCTGTAACAACTAGCTACAATATCTTTTTTCTGTCCAGCTAAACAATGGTTATCTACATTTAGAGCAGGTGCAGTCTGGCGCAGTATGACCAGACTGATCGTCTCAGACATTGCTCATCAGGGCCTGTCTAGCCAGCGGGTCGCGGCGGTATGACTTTAATGCAGTAAAATAAGGGAGGAGAGCTTGCATATTAGCTTGTCCCTACAGGAAACATCAATGCACGTTGAATACTTAAAGCATTAAAATGTAATGTAGCTTGGTCATCAGATAACAAATAAAAATGGTTAAATTTTGAACGTTCAAGCTGCTTAACAAAGGCAAACGGACAGTACGTCATTGTTGGTTATGAAAAACAACTTTAAAAAAAAAAAAAAAAATGTTGCCAGGATAGAAGATAAAATATGAAACTTGGTTCAAATCAATCATCGTCATTCCTCCCACTTTCATATTTAAGGGTAGGAAGTAGCTTAAATATATTTTTGGGTAGTTCTGTAATGAAGTCGTTTCAGTCTGTGATGGTAGTGACATTGGTGGATTATCCCCTTAATGCCTCATGAGGTGGTTTTTGGCTACCACGCAGCAAAAAAGAGACCAAAATACACCATCGGCAAATGGACCCTTTTTAGAGCAGACACTAATACTGGGTTGGATCCCCTTTTGCCTTTAGAGCTGCCTTAACTCTTCACGGCAGATTCAACTAGCTGCTGAAAACATTTCTCTGAGATTTTGCTCCATTTGACCTGATAGCACTACAGTTGCTGCAGATTTGCCAGCTACACATCCACGATGCCAATCTCTTGTTCCCCCACATCCCAAATATATCTATTGGATTGAGATCTGCAAGTGTGGGGTCTATTTGAGTAGGGTGATCTGACTGTCATGAAAGCAGTCTGAGATGATTTGAACTATGTGACACGGTGCGTCTTCCTGCTTGAAGCAACCATCATGTGTAATCTGTGATAATAACGGGACGGACAAGGCCAGCAACAAAACTCAGGTAGGATGTAGCGTTTAAACAATTCTCTGTTTTTTTAAACACTAAAAAAATGCCAAGAAAATATCCCCCACACCATTACACCACCACCACCAGCAGCATGGACTGCTAATACAAGGCAGGACATGTTGTTTACGCCAAACTCTGACCCTAGGGTCAGAAATCAGGACTAAGAAATCAAGAGACATTGACCAGGCAACCGTGTTCTAACCTTCTATTGTCCATCTTTGGTGAGCTTGTATGAACTGTAGCCTCAGTTTTCAACATGAACAGGGGACTGTATAGACTAGGTCTTATATATGCTAATGCTTTAAGCCTGGCTTTGTCAGAATTCCTTTGGTTTTTGTCAGCTGGTAGCCTAAAAAAAGTTTCACAAAGTGGAAAAGTATCTATTGTTGGCAGTGTTTTCACAAATCCATGACTTGTCTGATTTAATGTTAAATTAACAACCAGTTTTGCAGTTCCAAGTCAATGTTCAAAATGTGTTACTGTCTCGATTGTTTTGAAAAAACAAAATAATTTCTAGAAAAGTCTGTGTAATATAATTGCAGAAAGTAAACAGAACTGTTCCACAGAAAAATATTTAAACACTTGTGTTTTTTAATATAATTGTTAGTTCAACATGTAATAAAACAGGTGGCGCATGTCACCCGTTCTCAATGGCTATTGTTGACCAACCACATTCTCTGACCAGTGCAATGCAATACATGCCATTTTAAATATTACTTAGAGTCCTCATTAGTTATTATAAAATTGAAGAACTGATATGTTAAGGTAACACAGCCGTTGTTTTAACTGAAATGATCTGTGGTAAGTTTGTATAAAATGGAAAGAAATAATGGTCAACACAGCTACAATAAGTCATACTAACAAATACAGAAATCTGAGGCAGTAAAGTCTCGGGCTTTAACTGTTAAACATCTTGTGCTGTGACTTTCTATCTTCTCCGCACATATAATTACTCACAGATAAGTGAGTGCACATTAGTGACTCTTCCAAGTCTCTAGAACAGCCCTTGGTCAGCAAAATGATTAATACCACGCAAGACAGACAACATGTGATCTGTGGACTCGACTTAGCTTATGTGGCTGCTTAACTCTTCACTTTTTTCTGCTGTGTACAGACACTGAGTTCCTGTGCAGGTCATCTGCTCAGAACCCTGACCTTGAACCCAGTTTACTTCTAAAACCTTTTCTTTTCTCAGAATCGAAAGAAGAATGAACAAAAGCAAAAAACATAAGATAAAGAACAATAATGAACAACTCTACCACCGTCCCTTTTATTTCAACTTATTCAAAACTGAAATGAAATAGAAGGTGCATTTTGCTGATCTTCTTACACTTCACTTTCATTCAACACAAGAACATAAAAAAGTAAGAAGTAATACTACAAGCCCTAGTTTTGAGGGGGGGGGGAGAGGAAAAAAAAAAGAAAAAGAATTCTTCAAAATTCACACAGTAAAGCTTGTAAAGTATAAATATGTCTATATGCTCATTCTCTATAATCAGTAACCTTATGAAGTTCATTACAGCAATCCAATTTAAAGTACTGTGGTCAGAACAAGCGAGCTGGCACTTCATCAATGCGCAATTAAGTTGAAGCATGTCCCTTACAAAACCTGGCAAATCACCCGTGTGATCCAATTACAAAAAGAAGAAGAAAAAAAAAAATTCTAGACCAGCATTCCCAGCAAATCCCAGGTCCGGGGGAAAATAATTGCTACTCTAAAATGGTTTTTTTTGGTTTTGTTTGCCAAACATAGGATCACTTTCCATTTTGTCTGTTGGGTTTTCAAACACACCAAGAGACATACTTCACTAGATTGATGTATACCATTTCTATGCTTACCTGAATCATTCCGATAAAAGCCATTTTTAATGAGTGCAATCTGTGGCTTTTATAGTTTTTTTTAACAGTTCCATTATCCAACCTATGAATGCATTTTTGACAGTTGAGAGTTTATGACTGTGTTAGCTGCGTCTGTAAATTACACTTTGAACTGAATGAACTCAAACCGAATGGGCTGAACTTCACCTCCAACCAGTCACGACTACCATCCCCTGCTGTCCAGCTCAACTCAGCTGCAAATGCCTTCACTCCCAAAGGGCTGCAGGTCAGCAAGCACAGAATGGAAATTAGAGTCTGATTTTGACGCCCCATACTGGGCCAAAGCTTCCAAATCAACCCCCCACCCCACTTTGAGCCCACCCTCATTACACTACACCTCCTACACTCTTTTCAGCTCTGGCTGAAATGCACACGCTGCAGAATAAGAAGAAAAAAACTGAAGTAATAATAAGATGCTTGCTTACTGCATGTAGAAAGCACATCTTATCTTGAGGAATCATAAATGAGGGCTGTATTTCCAACCTTTGGAATTCACAGTTTTGCGCATCAAGTAATTTTTGGTTAGAAACTGTCTGAGTAAGCGAGGGGCGGCACGCGTGTAGCACGTGGCAACAAGGAGAAAAAAAAAGCTTCCTTTTTTGGCTTTGCTGTGGATACCAATTCGTGAAAAACAAAGTACTTTAAGGAGGATTTTGACTATGTAATCCAAACCAGTCTAGTCTACAATAAATCACACATTTTCCTCTCAACTGTTGTAATTAAATCTAAAATATTTATCTGTGTTGATTTCATGAAAACCAACATTTTCAATAAGCACTCAACACTGTTTCTCGAAGGGAAAAGCTCTTTTCCCCCCCTTCCCAGCCAGAGTTAGATGTGTAACTTAATCTACCTGCAGTAATTATGAAGCTGCCATCAAAAGTCAATGAGCTTAGCTTAATATAGCATAAAGACTGGAATGTGGGGGCAGGGGAAGCTAACCTGTCTTTACACCTCTGAAGCTCAATAATTAGCAAAGGAGCTCTTGTATAATTGGTACAGAAAGCTAGGATGAAAAACAGCAGACTGTGCTGTGGCTTTATAGGAGAGATGTTCTAGACTATTTCCTGGAGTGCTTCTGTGAGACAGAGGAAAACCAGGGGATACTTCATGAATAGGTGAGCCTTTTCTTACCGATTTGAATTTTTGTGCTAAATAATGCTAACCAGGTAGCAGCGTTAGCCTAAAACAGATTCAAGATTTGGGTTAGGGTCAACCTTCTCATCTAACATCATTTAACTCTCAAGCGCAGAAACCCACTTAACAAAAATATGAAGCCTTTATTTTATATCTACCAAATATAAAATATTCTATCTAATAAGACTCTCTTTACTCTGATGTAAACAGTTGGAAGTCCCGCCCAGTATCCCATTGGAGGTTAAGCTGCAACAATAACCTCTCTGCTGCCTGCGACTTTCAGGGTGCCATCGCACAGACCACGGCTTTATAAGGCAAAGACAGCTCCAGGCTGCTCTCAAGTGGTTGGGCATGCTGGAAGATAACAATGCTCCCAACAAGCTTATCAATGCACTGCAACAAGATTAAGTCATACGTTTTATCTCCTCCAGCCTCTGAAGACGGCAGCGTTGCACTCACGCGTTGGGTTCAACTCGCTTTAATAGACTGAACTAGACTGTACACCTGAAGGCACAAAGTCTGTGATTAACACTGATTAATACTTTGCTATCGAAACTGTAAACAGACTGGTACTTATGTAGTGCTTTTCTACTCAATTGAGCACTTAAAGGTCGTTTTTACTACAGGGCTCATTCACCCAATCACACACACATTCAGACAAGAGCTTTTATCCAACATTTCTCTCTCTCACACACATACACTCTGATGGATTCTGAGGGAGAAACACAGATCTTGCTTAAGGACATTTCGATGTGCAGACTGAAGAAGTCAGGGATTAGACCACTGACTTTTCAATTAGCAGATGATCCTACTGAGCCACAGCAACACCTCGATCATTTTAAATATATACATATCATGTGTAAACTCACAACTTTTGTCTTAGAATTCAATCTTATATGTTTTAAAATTGTGGCTCACTATTCAAAAGCACCCAAGTTTCACTAGGACTGCAAAAGTAGATTGATTTGAAATACTCAGTTTGGTATAACAGTATTCAAAAGCATATATTGCTTTCCACAAAGACAATGTAATATGAGTGGTTAAAATCCAGCATGTGCACCATGGGAAAGTTGTGGCTTTAATGTAAT
This sequence comes from Etia nguti, assembly GCA_015106755.1. Classification (NCBI taxonomy): domain Eukaryota; kingdom Metazoa; phylum Chordata; class Actinopteri; order Cichliformes; family Cichlidae; genus Etia; species Etia nguti. The sequence goes on along the minus strand of VUQG01010062.1, from coordinate 8,956 downwards.
AACTCTCCTGGTTTAACCATTTCATTCCAATTAAAGTGCGCAGACAATACTCAAACCTTTGCCTTACTTATCTATGAATTCTTATAACAACAAGGGTTTGCTGACTGTTCCTTTTAACCTTTAATCCCTTATTTCTGAGTCACACACCTAGCCCTTCCACAGGTTTTCATACAGCAGCACAATGAGTCACAGCAACAAAGAGCAGCAGGTAAAAATAATGTATTCTCCTGCAGTCCAAACCTAGTGCTATTGATCATATACTAAACTGACAGCAGCATTGATCTAAATTCCTAAGATGAATAGGAAGAGATAGGATTTATCAGCTGCAACATTACATCAAAACAACAGTAGGAAATCTCTCTTTATGTAGCTCTTAAAGCCTTAGATGTGTGACATGAATGATTCTTTTTAAGCCACGTTGAAGAGATTTTATCTGGTTTTGTCTGTAGAGAGTGTAGAGGCAGCTAACAAAGTGAAAAAAACAAAACAAAATAAAATGTAATACAATTTATAGAAAATGCTCTGATTCTCAAAAGGCTATACAGGCAACATGGGGAACTCTGAAGGACTACTCCATTATAACATCTCATCATCCTCAGACTCATGAACTATGCATGTTTGAAAAAAAATATACACCGTTGGAGTTTTTGTCAGAATTTGGAATTTCCCAGCTGCTTGCCTGTAATTACAACCTTCCCATGTTCCACTGGTCCAACTTGGAAAAAAAAAATCAACAAGAAACATGGACACCCAAAACATTTAAATAGCCTTTTCCATGTTCCAGCTGTGTCACATAAATCACAGCAGCTAAGACAATGTTTTTCTGGCTAATCTGTAAGTGCAGCTTGCCATTTTCAATTTACAGTGTACCTTTTCCAGAAAGAGCTGAAGGAAGAGCATGTTGGAAAACTCTTGTTTGGAGTTAATGCCTTTCCTTAAGTGCAATTCATCCTTTAAACGAGTCCTGGAAAACTTTCCTCTCCTAATAGTTTTATTAGGTTTGGCATGATTATGCACATTTTTTGCCAAAGTTAGAGAAGATCAGCCGTTTCAAAAGGGGACATGTCTGGATTTTTCTATATGGTGATCTTCTCAAAGTAGTGGTCAGCACAAACTTAGAAATTCCCGGTGAAGAAGCAAATTAGCAGAGATTTTGTGTATTAAACTTTTCATAAATAATACTTATTTTACCTGCTTTGAATATTTAAACTGGCTGTATTATTATCATCATAGCAATGTATGAAATAAAAACAATGCAGCAGTGAGAGGGATGGTTTTAGCAAAAGATTCAAAGAGTTCCATCACCCGAAGCTCCCTGAGGCTTTATTTGGCTTTGCAGAATGCAAACTGTTTACCTATCCTGACAGGAATGTTAGCATTAAAGTAGCTTTGCACAGTACTGGCCACCATCTGCGGCTGAATATAGAGACAACCATTTCATCCAGCAGTTGGTAGAGACCAAAAACAGTGCTGAAAGAAGTTGAACAGGCCTTATACTCTCCAATTGTTTCGTGATACATAACAAGAAAACAAACATCTCCAGTCACAACAAACTTGCTGGTTGGCTGATGGCAAACTTTATGTTACCCAGAAAAACCCCAACCATTCTTTGGGTTGGGTTTAACATATCAGTGACAGACACAAAATTACATAACACTACTTCCTCTGGTATGACAGAGAGTGAGAACATTTTGGTCAGTCCAAGCCAGCTCATGGGGGACGAGAAATGTTAAGCCTCAGCAAAATGCCACCAATCATCCGCAGAAACATCAAATACTGCACACAGAAGCAAATGAACAAGACAAGTCCCACGGACTTTGGCCGGTGTTATCTCCTCAGTCCTGTACATTCAACCTCATCATTCGACCTCATAAAACTGGTGAAATTACTCAAGCGCAAATGGTCAGATGGCACTATAAAATGCACTGTCCCGTATTAAAATATATACATATCTAAAAGATTAAATATCAAATAAAACTTCATTGCAGCCAAATGGTCCTCCCTATTAACGATGCCAAGAGATGAATGTTCAGTTCAGTGTACATGAAAGAGAATATTATAACAGAAACGTCTTCCTTCTTTGATTCATTCACATCTCTATTTCAAGGAGAGGAAACACATGCTGCGACAACTTCCCCTTTCCGAATAGCCTGTCTGTGCCCAGCAAACATTTAATCAGGTGCGTGTGTGCGTGTCAAAGAAAACAAGTAGTGCTTCCTCAGCAGTTATGAGAAGAAACGAGTTAAGAAATAGCCCCGAGAAAAATGCTGATGAGGAGATTATAGACGCATTCAGCACATTGTAAAAGACTTGAGTCAAAAGCGTCACACAGAACTTAGATTTATCGAGGGCTTTGTGTTTGTATCAGGAAGAAATTGATCTGACTTGTTTTCACTTTTAAACAGCTGTTACACGAAAATTCTCAACGCTCCGTCACGTTAGATTTTCAAAATAAAGCGAGGCAAAGTATTGTTCGCGCCTGTTTGGCCTTTTACTCTTAAGTATAAAGTGTGAAGAGGCTGCAGCTTGAAATGTATTCTGTTCTAATCCCAAATTATTCTCCGCGCTTGTCTCCTTGTGTGTTTCACACTGTTGCACATAAACACTTGTACTCACCGTTTGAAATGTAACATCGCCGGGAAAGCAGCAGGTCACGTTGTGGTGGAAAGCCCGGTGATTGCAACGGGAAAAAGACATGAAAAATGAAACAGAACATTACTGAGATATGTCACACGACCAGAATAGCCCTTTAAAAACATTAACAACCCCACATAACATCCTAATGCTGTCCTAATTACGCAAAAAAACAAACAAAACCGACTTAAGTTTACTCGTGCTCATGTAGTGACACCCTGTTTTTCGGCACACAAACTAAACAACAGTGTAAACACAAGCGAGCACTTTACCTGAGTGTTCAGCGAGGGGACAAAAACTCCCTTCGGGCTGGCGAAGACCAGGAATCCCCTGCGTGGGTCTCGTCCGGGTGAAAGGGATCACACACCTGTGAGCGCCAGATTTGGCAAACCTTCCCAGAGACGGAGCGAGCTGACCCCGCCCCCTCCTGCCTCTAAAAGAAAAAACGGCCCCGTGGTGCTCCTAAACGGGCACGCCCACGACTCAACCAGCATAGACCCAGTGCCACCTGCTGGTCGTTTTTATTTTTATACTTCTTCTTCTTCTTCTTCTTTTTTCCAAACATCACTTGACCACTAGATGGCCACGTTGGGCTGAGCTGCGTTTGCTACTCTCGTGACTAGTCTGCAAACTTCAAAGTGGACTTTTTGTCTGATCCTGTAGGAACTGTTAACAACATGTAGGATTTGGAAGATGAGTGCTGTACAACAGTCTTGAAGTACCCCTTATTTCTTTATATTTAACTAAGAAAATAGGAATAGGCACAGGAATTTATTGAAACGGATGCAAGCATACATAGAAATGTGTATAAGGCAAAACACAGTCTGTGTACTGTCAATGAGCAGGAAAGTCAACATTTTGCTATAGCTACCTTTACTCTTCAACACAGCCTGAACTCTGAACTGTCTGTTTCTTTAAGTATACTTAAGGAATTGTTCTCCAGGCTTCTTGAAGGACTGTTGGTTGACATTTGATCACACACTGCTTCAGTAATGTTGAGGTCCGGGCTTTGTGGAGGCCAATGCATGACTGATAGTGTTCACTGTGTGTTTTTCTATCCATGCTTTTACTGCACTGGCAGTGTGTTTGGGATCATCATCGTGCTGAAAAAACAAAAACAAAAAACGAAGCCTTTGCTAACTGGACAATTGTAAGATGGTATTGCATGATAGATTCAAAATCTGATGGCACTTTTATGAAAGACCTTCATAAAGCCTGGAGAACTGTTGCTCAAGATCTCTGAAAAAAATACAAGACAGCATTCTGGAAGCAAAATGTAAAGAAAAGGGGTTGGCTCAATAAATCTGCACAGCACGTGTATATACAGTAAGGTAGCAGTGGTGCAATATGTGTTTACAACAGTACAAGGCGTGCATTTATCTCACATAAGTAATTATATTAAAAAAAAATATAGGGATAGCTATAGAGTAAGACTATTGTAATTTATGAGCACAGCTTAAAGGTGTAACTATAACTGCAGTGAGGTTAAAAAGTACAATAGTACAGTAGTAGAATATGATGAAGTCATGTAGACATATGATAAAGTCTATGTATAAATTGCCACAAAACAGGAGTATTGATGCACTTAGTATAACTGAATACTACTTGTTCTGTTTAGGGTTTTTTTTGCCAAACATACAAGTTGTACCTTTATGGAAAAATCTGGCTGAGTAAATGGAGAAACACTAATAAATGCACCTGCTTGCATACAAGGAATTATTGAAAGACTAGCATCTGCCAGATCTCAGTTGAACATGATTTTTTTTTTTTTTTTTTTTAGCATTTTGAAGCCTTATTT
>VUQG01010055.1:35272-54930 GCA_015106755.1 Etia nguti | reverse complement strand
CACCTCTCTCGCTCTCTCTCTCTCTCTCAGTGTACTTCAAGAATAGTTTCCCATCTAAAAATCTCTGTTTTCTGCATTAATTGCTTGCTTATTATGCTCCAGTCTACCGTTATGTACAGCGCTGTCGGCCGCTGTTATTTTATTTTTTATTTAACTCACTTCCGACAAGAAAGCCTCATTTCTGCTGTTCAATATTGAAGAAGTTTAAACTTTTTAAAATTATGCCAAATTGCAAAGCTCTGTCTCTAATTAAACCTCTGTAACTTTGCTCTGCTTCACTTCAGCAGCATCAGGTAATGTTCATATGTTGAGTCATGGTTTTCTTCAGTTTTTATTCTACTGCAGAATATTTTTAAGGTTATCTGCTATAAAAAGCCAGGCCAGGAAAATCTCCTTCATGTTTTTCTGTGTTTTATCCTTTGACACAAAGGCATCTGCTGTGATGCTTACACCTTTGATAAAGTCTCACAAGTGTCAGCTTTCTTTTTATAGATATAAACATATGGATATGTACTGATAAATGATCAGAATTATAATATTTCTGACTGTCTGAGGCAAAATTTCGCCAATTTAAATCGAATTGAATCGAAACGAATCGTGGATCGACTCGATTCGGGACCTTGTGAATTGGAATTGAATCAATTCTAGAAATCAGTGACGATACCCAGCCCTACTTTGAATGCTCGAGACCAGGAAATTTCTGCGTTTATAGGGTTAATTAATTCTTATAGAAGCAGGAAGGATGTAGATTTTTTATTTTTTTTTTAAATAGGACTCCATGAAGAACTTCTTCACATTGCATGCTGTATATGAATATCAGAAGTTTTTACTACCTAGTAAGTCTGAATTGGCACTGGCTTTAAAAATCCAACATCAGAGTCTATTTATTGCTTTAAAATGTATTGTGCAATTTATTTAGCCTTTTTAGGGTGGAAAAAAACACAATGATGATGCAGAAGTCTCAAAAACTCATGTATCAAACATAATAAACTTAAATCTTTAAATGTAGACTCATTACAACATCTCAGAGCCATACAAAGCTCAATGTTTTTAAATTTCAAGTGTAATGAAACAGAGACATGTAGAAAATATGCACAAGTAATTCTATTTTTTATAAAATAGCTTCTCAAATCATTGGTTCAGCTCTAATTTTGAAGAACATATATTGCGTAGTGCATCTGCAAAAATGGCAATTTATCTAATCTTGGCGAACCAGAAAAGATTTCAGAATAGGTCCGTCAAATAAATTTATTTCCACGATGACAATCTCAGGCATTGGTCAATACCATGTAAAACAGCGATCAAGATCATTGAAAATGAATGTGTTTATTTAGAGTTCAGTGCATTTAGTCTTTGAGTTCTTCTCCACCTGGGCCAAATGTTATCCTGGCCAGTTTGGTATATGTCTCATAGTGCCTGGATCCCAGGTAGGTGCCGAAGAAGGCTTGGAGGACTAAAACTGCCCTCATCCTCCTCAAGACCGGTCTGGAGATCTCCACACAGTAGCGGATCATATTACCCTTCTCTGGCATCGGAGCTGTGCTGTACCTGGATGCAAGGCCAATATTCATAGGTAAGGCCAGGAGGATGGGGTACACCCCACCACCGATCACACCGACAAGTGCACCTCGTATTATGGAGCACATGGGACAGTTGAGGTCACCGGACAGGAGCGGACTGGACACGGTTGCGCTGTACAGGGCGCATGTTGTCAGGAAGGGCAGCACGGCCATGGGCAGGCTGGAGGTGATGGGCGCCTGTCTGACGTTCAGAGCTCTGCGATACAAGCTGTTGGATATGAGTCCCGCAAGTCCGGCGTTTCCCCCCAGATACAAGGGTCCGTAGCTGAAGACTTTCTGATCAATGTCAGGCAACCTCTCGAAATTCTGCAGCAGCATTTCAGCAATCACCGCTTTTGTCAGCGCATTTCCAGAGGTGCTCTTCTTCTGAGGATTTTCCGACATGTTCACAGCGTGTTGGAATCAAGCCGGTTTGCAGCCAGAAAGCCTTTGGATAACTTAGATATTCACTGTAAGCAAGGTGCTTTCAGGAAACAAGACAGGGCGCAGACATATCTTACCCACAATTCAAAGCGCCGATGTGAGTATTTGTGCCCTAAACGCAACCTGCCAGGCGGGGTTGAGCCTAGGACAAAAACAATGCGCTTGGATTTCAACATATAAATGATAACGTTCAGTGTATTCACTCGGATGTTTTTGTCCCAGAACCCTTTCAAAATATTCTTGTCATATGGAAAAAGTATTTTCCCATAACACACACAACAGTAATACTGCTCATTTCTGCTCAGAGTGCGGAGAGGATCTATTTATTATTTTTGAAAAACTGAAAGCACAAAAACAATAATAAAACAGAGTGGTAACAATTAAGTTCAGCATAAAAACAGGAATGAATACAAGTATATATGGGTATAAAAACATTTGAAAGATGCTGTGCTTTTTCCTACTGCAATATCAAAATAAAATTATTTCCTAGTAAGTAAGGCAAGACACTAAAATCACACTGAAATAGCTGTTTATTATTTAAAATTGGATTCTTTAAGTAATACAATTATTATGATCATTAAAAATGCTTTTGATGTTTTTTGCGCCATAGTTCAGGAAAACGAATTCGTTGTGGGATGTCTGAAAGACTCTGCGTAGAACAACAAGTCCCAGAAGGCATTGCGATAGGCGTTGTTATTGTGCATTGCGTCATGGAATGTGTTTTAGAAAGTTCGATCGGATTCTACGGAAGGTCGCCATTTTTGAAGACGGCTGGATTGTCCGTTTTCCGCTTTCTTTGTTCGTATTTTTCCACACAGCCGCAAAAGTATCGTCTTTCTAACTTGTAACTGTGAAATAAAGGTAAGGCGAAATCTCCTGTTGCTGAAAATTACTAATTTGGTCCGGTTTTTTTCAGTCATTGGGTATCTTTACAGCTGGCGTTTGCTCATGAGCTTCTACAAGAGTCGACGCCTTGCTAACATGGTAGTTACGTGTCTGGTTATTAAACTCCTCGTAAATGTTATAAATGGCAGAACAGAATATGATGCGCTGCTTTCTATAATATTAGTCACTCTTAAGTACTATCAGATAGTAATGTAGCGTATTTATTTCAATAAATTTAGCCTGCTAAAGTAACATTCACGGTGGTTGAAGTACTCGACGTGTGCATAACAAGCTAACTGCAGCTAACAGCTACCGTGTGCTTTATCCCTACGATACTAAGCAGATTTACACAAGCAATAAACAAAAGTTTCAGATTGTTTTTGGTTGAATGTTCCGACAGTCTGTGCAAATACAAGCGAGAAACGCAGGTAGTAGATGGACAACGTGAAGCCGTTAAAGACCCTTTGCGGTTACCGGGTCATTGTGAAAACGTCGACCATACGTCCACGTTAGGCCTCATAACTTGTTGGGGCTTTGCAGTTGTATTAATGCGTCTTTACCCAGCAAACATCAAATATTTATGAAATATTTAATATTTCATAAATATTTTTGATGAATGCTCTTAAACTAGGCGAAATCAGTGCTCACTATAAGCGAAGTCAGTGCTCACCTATAAGCTGAATTAAGAGCATTATAACATAATTTTTCTAGAAATTAAATTCTTTTTAAGGTTCTTTAGTATTAAATCTATGTTAATGATTTCCGCATTATTTGCTTAGTCATTAGTGCTTGCATTTCAGCTACAATTTAAATTTCTTCATTAACCTGTAATGCAGGATACTGGATCTCTGCCAGTAGGATAAGGGCTCTTTCTAGGAAGCTGTTTATCCTGTAGCTGAGGTCATGTGACCATGGACCAGCAGGATACAGTGCACTAGATAAATAACCAAATTTAACACTTTCAGTAAAATTCAGTTCTACCCAATGTACATGTTTTTGTTTGTTTCTTTTTTTCAGTTATCTTTACCCATTATGTCTTCCAGATGCGCCACTCAAAGCGAATGCGCTCCCCTGGCATCTGGCTCGATGAGTACAGCTGGGAAGAGAGGATGGAGTGTCGTAAACGAAAGAGGCAAGGTTCACGCAGCAGCGAAAGAGAAAACAAATCTCGAAGAACTCACCAACACCACAAGACCTACGAGGGGTAAATATCTGTCAGCATTTATAGGATACCCATTCAAATTCCGAGCTTATGTTTACAGTTTATGTCAGCTTAATGTAGAACGGTTTGACTATAACATGTCTTGGAGGTCCAGTAGTGTTATATTTTTTGTTTACTAGTATCCCACATGTTTCAAACAATCGTTAAACCCAGTGAAACTGATACTGCATAACTGCATTTAAATTGGTTTGCCTGTCAGTTGTGTCAAACATTAGCAACAACAGGTGTAGCTAATGTTTGGTATGATGGGTGTCTGACCTAACTAAAACTAACACGAGTAAAACCTGTAATACATTACTTCACTTGTGAACAAAGTTCATGTTGGATAGATTTTCATGGGGACTTGTAAAGACAAAATGATCCCCTGCTACCCTACAAGGTCATCAGACTGGATGTTATTGTTTTGAGAGACCTCTAGTGGCAGAAGCTATGTTTTGTGGAAAGACTGTTTGTATAATCTGGCCTTTCATAGTGATTGCAACAGTTGATGGCAAATTTTTGATATCTTTAAAAACATTGAGGGGTCTTTGGGGGGGAAGAAAAGAACATAGAACCAAATATACATGAGGAAGCTTGGTCAGCAGGAATGCCAAAAATACCAGTACATACCTTGGCACAAAAAGTGGTAGTAGTTACATGGTGTTACACTGGGGGAAAACTGTATTTGATGAGTCAATTTGTGCTGCTTAGAGAAGCACAAAAACACGATATGGGACAAGTAACCAATAACAGCCTGCTAAATGTGGCTGATGCAATATATTTACAAACCATTAAAGTTTTTTCCTGCATTTGAAAATAAAAGGGTGTCTATCAGAGGTTTTCTCCTTCCACCAATATGATATATAAATTCACTCTTTTATCAAATGGCTCTAAATAACAGGAAAAAGTGTAGACTTTTGTTAAGTTACATAGTATAGACTGCTTGACAGTATGCGGACAAATCGTGCTTATGTGTAGTAACCCCTAAAGGCCCATTTTGAATGAGGATAAATTGGTATTAATCTATAGCGGTTTATTTTTTCATAACTGACAAATTTGTTTAAATATATTTCTGTAACACTGTAAGTCTTCACTGTCTCTGTAACTGCTGGTAGAGAGGAGTAGGTGCTGAGCTGCATGGATACGGAATGTATTGTACACAGGATATTTTTTTACAGCATACGTTAATTAAACTTTTGCCAATTTGAATGAAAGCCTGCAATGGTGTGTGATTCAATCTAAAGCTGAAAGTAATGGTTTGGCATATTGCGTTAGAAGCCATGTAAACTCTCTTTTTTTTTTTGATGAGCAGGGGAGTTGGTGTTGACTGTGGGTGGAGTACTTGAAGGTGACTTGTTACAGACAGGTTTATTTACTTTGCTCTGCTTGTTCAGCTTGTTGGAACACACTGGGTCTTTTGTCTTGTACAGGCATACTCGGTAATACAAATGGATAATGAGCACTTATGTAAACCTTAAACTCAATGTTCATTTCCTTAATGTGTTCACCAAGGTCATGTTTACTATGTTTCAACCTTCATGGCAATGCTCGTCACAGGCCACATCTTTCCATAAACAGGCAAAATCAGTGATGTGATACTCGTGCTACATTGCACATCTCTCCCTGCTGCTGTTGTGATGAACGTTTTTTTTTTTTTTTTTATGATTCATGTGTCATGGACAACAGTGTGTAGCACTCTAAATATGCATGTTAAACTGTCAGTATTCAATTTTTTTTTTTTTTCAATAACACAAAACTTAAAGTGCAGTTGGAGACTTTTGTTTTGCCGTTCCCAGCTTTTTGTGAGTATGCATGATGACTCATAAGGTTACATTGGATGTTTCCAGATCTACTCTAATTTTAATTCTGTAGAGAGGCAGACTTCATTTGGAAGAAACTCGACACCACCAGGGTGCTAAGGCTCTAAGGGTTTCTTGGTCTTTTTTAGATGCTTAGGTGCTAACATCACATGCTAGGTGGGAGTTTGCTCCAAGTGACTGGAAACTTTCAACCTCATTGAGGAAATGGCGAGTAAGGTATGTGTATATGCAAGTAAATAATTATGCAAGGAATAAATAGAATTTTCCTAACGCTAGATTTTCTGTTGGCTGAAATGGTACCATGAAGGTGTTGACTACCAGCTTCCAAGATGCACAGGTGTGGAATCGCAGATTATATTTCGCACCATCAACTATCAATGTCTTGCACTTGAACTCTGCCAATGTGGCTCTCTGTCAAGGTGAATGCCTTATTAAGAGGACGTGCCTTGGGCTGCCAATGAAAAGCTGTATAAATGTTAAAAATTGCCCAGAAGTGTGGTGTTACATGTTGCTTTTGCCAACTTGTGAATGGGGTATTTCTGATGAAAATCTATGAATAAATTTGCTTTCTTCAGTTGAACCCTTATTGAACAGGATGCGAGGTGTTTGGTGGCTGTAAACCAGTAGGTTGCTAATTACAAATGTTACATAAAAGGCTCCTGGATAGAGTGTCAGGCAATAAGCGTATCATTAGCACTCTCACATCCAGTCTTCAGTTTAGAGCTTGATCACAAACAAGGAACTGGGCTGTTCTTACCTGAGCCCTTGTGCACGTTTTTCATCTGTTTGTGTTCTCATTTGTTTGACTGCAGGCACTACCTGGAGACCCGTAATCTGAACCAGAGACTGGACTCTCGAGAAAGGAACCATAGCTGGGACATGGCCTGTGACGAGGCCAGCCATGAAAGCAACTGCAAGGAGAGAGACCGCGATTGGCACCATTACAGCAAGTCTTCTGCACGTAGCGGTCGCAGCAGGCGAAGCAGCCATAGCCGTAGGCACCGCGATAGAAGGCGCCAGCGGAGCCACTCTCGCCACATGTCCTCTTCGGTACGGGAACCTCCTTCTCCCCTCTACCCCCGCCCCTTCCCTATCTATACCACCCAGATGAAAGGATCATTACCACTGGTGTTTAGCCAATGCTTAACACCCATTTCTTTGTCCTTTCTGTATCTGTGCGTGTGTCCTACTCCTTACTATTAAGCATGATTTCCAGTAATGAAACGTATGGGGCTTGGGGGGGGCTCGGGAAGTAATGGATTGTGAGTGTAGTTTTGCAAGAGAAAAGTGGACTCATTATTTGTTGCTGTGATCATAGTGGGCAGTCATTTGACGTGATGGTAAATGGTAAAGTTGTATCCGAAGAGTTACAAAGAGCTACATGTAGAAAGACTGTAATCAAGTTTAGTTTTTTTTTTCTGTACTACTTTGAGAAAGTCTCTCATCTGTAAATCTTGTTGCCATGTTTTTCTTCTGTAACACACACTATGTGGTGGCTGCCGCCCAATTTCTCTGACGGGGCTGAATTTGAATTTGGCTGCTCCGTCCTTCCGTCCATTCGCCTGATGGTGTTACTGAACGGGCTGAATCTATCCACCCCTACACCTCCCCCCCTTGGTCCGGTTGAATGAATGGCGATGTCGCATTGTGGTGGCCTGGTGCTGGCTGGCTGATGGGTTATTGGTGTGATGGCGGATTGCGGCGGTTCCGGTGCAGAGGAGGAGCCATCACCGCAGGAAAAGATCCAGGAGTTTTGAGGATGATGACGAGGGTCACCTCATCTATCACAGTGGAGACATGCTAAGAGCGAGATGTATAGAATTATATACCTTTTCTTTCTACTGTTGTTCACACTTTGTCTCTTTCACTCTCTTGTTGTCTGGTTTTTATTTCCAAACATTAATTTAGAGGCTGAAATATTTGGTCCAGTAGACTTAAATTTTTGGTTTAGACATTGATTGTCAGTGTTACATTTACTACTGAGTTTTATGCCAGTTTTAAGAAGACTTTTACTGTAGTGTAGCTAAACAGAGCAATGTAACATCAGGCAGTGAACCAGCAAAAGGTCAGTTTTCTACTGTCATTGCTAGGTGTCTAACTTCTACTCTTTATTTTCTGTAGATGAGATTGTGTGTACTCTAGGAGAGGGAGCCTTTGGGAGAGTCGCCGAGTGCATTGATCATTCAAAGTAAGTACTGTCAGGAAAATGTTCCTGTTAATGTAATGTGTTCATTTACTGCTGTATACTTGTAGGTTTAAATATAAAGTCTTGTATTTCCTTTTGTTTCAGTGATGGGGCTCGAGTGGCTCTGAAGATCATTAAAAATATAGACCGCTACCGAGAGGCAGCTATGTCTGAGGTAGAGGTCCTTAAACAGCTGAATTCCCTCGACACTGATAGGCGACAGTAAGTTATTATCACACAGCTCTGATAACACATTAAGATTTATATAGCTCTACATGCTGTGTATATTAACATCCTCTCTTCCTTCCTTTCCCATCAAGTGCTTGTGTTCACATGCTGGACTGGTTTGACTTTAACGGTCACATTTGTATTGCTTTTGAGCTGCTTGGGCTCAGCACATACGATTTCCTCAAGGAAAACAACTTCCAGCCTTTCCCCATTGACCACATCAGACACATGGCCTACCAGATTATTCGAGCTGTACAATGTAAGTAATGAATACTTGCTCTGTTTGTGTGGAGAAAGCTCAGTATGATAACATAAAAGATCAGGGTTTAAAATTGTTTTGTTTTTTTAAAATGTGATCTTGTCTTTCAGTTCTGCATAAGAACAAGCTGACGCACACAGACTTGAAGCCTGAGAATATTCTCTTCATAGAGTCAGACTATGATATGGAGTACAATCGTGAAATGGTAAGCTTTCATTGATATCAAGTACTGGTAAACGGTGAAATATTGTGTGTGGGAGCAGCTGTGTGAGCTTTATGGTTGTATTTTGTTCTCAGAAAAGAGATGAACGAACATTGAGGAATCCAGATGTGAAAATTGTTGACTTTGGTAACGCCACATATGACCACGAGCATCATACCTCTGTGGTGTCAACACGTCACTACCGTGCTCCTGAAGTCATTTTAGGTAAGTAGCTGTTTTTAAAGCACTGTGCTGAAGCTGGAGACAACCCCTGGGGTGGTGACTCAACAATTTTACATGGTGTCCTTCAGATCTAGGGTGGGATCATTCCTGCGATGTCTGGAGTGTAGGCTGCATACTCATTGAGTATTATCTGGGAAGTACTCTTTTCCAGGTAGGTAATAGTGCAGAGCAGGTACACAATCCTCCTGCCATTTGGCATGACAATGAACTAATTTAGGTCATATTGTTCCCTCATTCAGACACATGACAGCAAAGAGCATCTTGCTATGATGGAGCGAGTCCTGGGCCCCATCCCTACAAACCTCCTGGAGAAAACAAAGTAAGGGTTGATTGAAAAAACTGTTTGTTAAAAATGAATTAGAACTAGAATTTATATAAATTTTGATTATGTATGTTTATATAAAGAATTGACAGTGTGGAATGAATTGACTTTAAAAACAAAAATGTTCTGCAGGAAACGGCGATATGTTCACCGGAACAAGCTGGATTGGGATGTACATAGCTCTGCTGGGAGATATGTCAAGAAACACTGCAAACCCCTCAAGGTAAGAATAACTGTGATGGAGAGACTGAAAGTCAGAGGTGGAGACATGATTTTATTTAAAAATATTAAAAAATAAACATTTTCAGTTCTGTCAAATTATCTTAATTGTGTTCTTTAACTTGGAAAATATTGGTTGTTGTAAAGCAGTAAGAAATGACTTTAGTAACAAACCCATAGAAACTGATTAACAGTTGACATTCTTTTTTTATGTCATCAGCATTACATGATGTCAAAGCGTGAAGACCACCAGCAGCTTTTTGACCTGATAGAGAAGATGATGGAGTATGACCCAGCTAAGCGCCTCAGTCTCGAGCAAGCCCTCCGACACCCCTTCTTCGCCTGCTACCACAAGAGCAGGGGCAGCAGAAGCAGCTGCAGTAGCAATAATAACAGTAACAGCGGCAAAAAAGACAGCTCCTGAACCTGTAGACCTCTGGCATGTACCCTCAGTTAGAGCCTGGCTGTCTCAGGCCAGTCTCTACTTCCCGCCTCTCTGGGAGAGGTATACATAAGCTGACTGTATCAGTCCACTGCCTCACTTCGCTGTGTCCTGCCCTGAAAACTGTGTTTCGTCTCATTCGTTAACCAATTACGTTTACATCGTTGACTTTTTTGATGTAATGAATCCACCACAGTAGATATCTATTTATTTGCTGATGTAATTTAAATTGTATTTTCTGAACATATACTGGAAGAACTGTTTTTCTTTTTTTAAGTCCAGATTTTTCAGTGTTCTCTCTGTGCATTGGGATATAGGTCATTGATGATGGAACAGATTGAGAATCTCTTAATCATTCAGTCTCTTGAGTAATTTATTTAGGGTTGATGTTAAAAAAAAACCACACACAAACGATTGGGGCAGAAAATCCTTGTACATAGTACTAAGCTTGTTTTTTGTTTTTTTTCCCACTGAATGGTTATGTAAATTTTTGTGAAATACATTTTCAATAAACAGATCACAAACTATTGAGTTTAAATTGTTTTTGTACATGGGTTGCAGTAGTTGCATTTGTCCTCATGATGGCGCCAAACAGCTAAAATACTGCGAAAACCAAACCGTCTGAAGCCATTATTTCTAGAGGCCGTTGTGGCAGCTTGAGCTGAACCAGAGCCTCATGTGTCCATCTTAGCCCGACGTCCGACTAATAAAAGGGGTGAATATTAAGTGAAGATTTTACTAAGATTTCAGCCTGTCTGTGTGACCTAACCCCGATCATTGTCTTACTGTCAGACTCTGTGGGTCAACTTACGTCTTAAACTAGTTAAAAGGCGCTTTTTTGTTTTTTGTTTTTTTTAAAGCAATGATTTTGTCCTCTAAGATTAAAGGATAAAAACTGGTTCAGCATTAAAGATTGTGCACATTCGTTTTCTGCTTTGTAAATGATCCTGTTTTGTATTAGAGATGGACAAGAACAAGCCTTCAGCGCCCACATACCTCCTGAACATCCTCTGCTGCCGCTCTCATTAAAATAAACTGGACTGCAATGGCTTGGAAGAGTTTACTGCTATAATATATTCTTCGTTTTTATTTAAATCACAGGAACCAACCTGGATTTTCCTGGCTGATCTCAATTGTCCCAGCCAAATCTGTTTCATTTACAGCTGTCAATCTAAAGCCTCCCACGTGGTCTTCTGGGCGGGCGCATCTCGACTAGTTGAATGTGCAACTTTTAGGGGGGCACTTGCACTTGCACGTGCATGTAGGATACTCAACAGAAAACAGCGTCCTGGAAGTCTGGAGGCGCGTCTTCTCCGGCATCCAGATTACTCCCATCTGGTGTAAACCCGGTGCGCGCCGCTGCTGCCTCTTATTCCAGGACTAATTTCAGTCAGCGCTTTGAACCCGGAGCGCACTGCGCTGTGGTGTGACGGAGTGTAAGTGAGTGCGTTTAGTTCGCTCTGGGAGCCTGAATACGGTTTATATTTTAACAACGGCAAACACAACAAGGTTTTTGGCCATTTCTGTTCAGCAAGAGGTATTTGAATTAGGATCGCACCATGGATACGGTCGGCGACTCCATTGGAGAAAGTAAGCCGGTGTGCCAGTGTACCCCCAAGTCCCGGAGTCAGCGGTGGGTGCCAGGTTTCCCAATCGCTCTGTGTTTGCTGATGTCCATGAGCTCCATCACCGTGTGTCTTCTGATGAGCTTGAAGACCTATCAGCTGGAGAACCGACTGCAGATGGAGTTGGACAAGGCGTCTATCTTCCAACACCCGAACAGGGCGTTCGTAAACGAGGATGGGACCCTACTGTCAGAGTTGAGCACCCCAATAGGAAAGCTCGTGGAAGAGGTACATGTCTGTTGTGGATACGCAGTGATTGTCGTTGATAAATACATGTGCTGTGCGTGTGGATGTCTGCTCCCCGTGCCCAAACTTTGCGCAATAACGCAGAACATGTGTAGTGTGCGCAGGCAGACTTGGCAATCGTTGGCAGTTGTACCCTAATTGCCTCCCCACCACCACCCCAAAATCAGTTAATGCACAGTGTTAGGAATTGAAAGGCAACATGCAGCTGGCCAATTAGTTTGCGGTTACGGCGCTTTATGGGGTGACATAACCGCTGATGATAGACACCAAACTAAAATGTTATCACATGGAAAAGAAATTAAGCAAACTCTTCTCATTTGGAGCTGCATATAATAGCAGAAAGATCATGATCTCATAACTGTTACTTGGATATGTTGATAACATTATTTTGTTCTCTTAATCCCAATTTACTCCCATTTGTCTTGTAAATTAAACTGAAATCTCATTCTCAAGGAACTGTTAGTGAAACTGTACTATTTTGCAACTGAATGCATTCATGCATATTTATAACATACTGGAATTTGTTCTTTCTTTGCAGAAAGTGGTGGCTCTGACGCCAAAAGTGCGGCCAGTGAGGGATGTTGGCCAAGAGTGCTCCTGTCCTCCAGGTACCTGTGTGTCTGTAGCTTAAGTACCACCTACCAAAACACACAAGCAAAACACTAAAACCCACCACTCTCAGGTAAACCTTAACAACTAAGCTTGCAAAAGCTTTTGGCAGCCACCCTCAGACTCTATGTTTGTGTGTGTGTGCGTGTGTTCCTCTCCTGTGTGGAGGATTACAGCCCCCTAAAGCCTGAGGTAGGGCCCGTACGGTGACCACAGGGCTCAACACCCAGCAGATCAGTGGGACTGGGATGTCCATCCCTGAGCCTTTCAGCCTTATGCCACTTTAATAGATGGAGCAGTCCTGTGCCAAGATTGGCCAAGATTGGCCATGTTTGGCGTTGTGGTGTTCATTACAGGGCCAGTGATAGTTCCTGGGGTGGAGAACAGTGTGTGATCCACATCATGATACACACACACACACACAGTCCCCCATTATCCCTGTGAATTAAAGAACGATATAAGGTATTTCTTTTATTTCAAATTACGCTGCTGTTTGGTGCGAGTTGCGTGCCAAGAGTGAGGCATAAACATCAGCTGGAGTACGCTGCTGCTCAGTGCTGCTTTACACGGAGCATTTGGGCTCAGCTTTTAAAGGGGAAACTGTTCTTTATTGACAGAAATCTTTTGGCTAGCAGCAACAGGATGTGTGAGTGTGTTGAAGTTGGCATTCATGACATTTCAGTTTTGGTTTTTTGTTGTTTTTTTTTTTAACTTGCAACTCAAGTGGAATCTGGCCACAGTTCCTGCTTGGACACACTTTCTTTTCTTGCTTTCTTGTATCAAGAGGTAAAGCCAGAAGTAGAGTTTTCAAGGTGCTTATTGCAGATTTGGGAAATTGCCCTGCATGGTTCTTCTATTTGTTGTTGTTCTTCTTCTCTTTCTCAGTGTTTCTGGGCGTGAATAGCTGTGCAACAATAAGAACAGGTGAAAGCATTCACAAGTGGAATTTCTGGCCCGCTTTCAACACTTTGTGCTTTCCATCCAGAAGTTTGCTCTGCCGAGAAAAACTTGTTGGTGGGTTAGAGGAGATACTGATACTGCTAATTTAGGTTTTAGGTTTATTAGCTATAGATTTATTATATGCAGTTCTACTCCAAGCACTATTAAATCAGAGGTATGCAGCACACACTTTGTAAGAAATGCATCGGAGATGTTTTTACTCCATTAGATCTTATTATTGTCTCACATGTTGCCTCTCATTTTCCTATAAATCTCGTAAACTGCTGCGTAATCGAGTGGTTTTGGCACTGATAGGATCCATAGCAGCTCTTCAGGAGTCTATTTAAAGTCCTCTCTAGATGTGGTGGTTTGTTTTTGTCGAAACAAAAGGCTATTTTGTTTATTGCGGCTTTGATGCAATAGAATGCTTGTGGACATCTATTTTTTTCCACGTCTCAACGATTTGATTGCTCAACATAGACTTGTTAACATTTCTCTATAAAATGTGTTTATTTCTAAAGAGGAATTTCCAGAAAATAAATGCTTTTCTTTTTGCACGTTTTTATGAAAAGTAGTGCGTATTTGTCTGCGTCCTTGGATGAGGGTTTGCGCTTCACGTCGTGGTCCCATGTGGCTGCGTGTGTGGTGCGAGTTTCTGTCTCCGAGCCTTTGAGGGGCCGACGGGAAGAGGGGGGGCTCCTCTCTCTCAACGCGACACTGTAAGATAAGACCATGTTCTCCCCTTTGGTACCAACTCTCACCGCTTGAAACTTGATTCTCTTACCACCAGGATCACAGGCCAAGGTATTTCTGCTTGTATGCGTGTGAGACACAAACTACCACACTGCATGAGTGGCATTTCTGCCATTAAGTCCGTGCCCACGCCCTCCACATCAGGGTGCTCACCTTTCACTAAGCATGAGGCCAGGAGCCCAACAGGGGGCAGCAGCTCTGCAGCAGCGCTGGAAAGGATGATGCAGAACTTTTGGTTGACACTTTTTAGTTAAAAGATGTTCCTGTAATGGGGGAAAAAAAGTAGTAAAGTATTGTGAAGGCCAGCAGACCCACTGACTGTAAATGGCAATGTCCCTCAGGCTTTCACTTCAGGGACATATACCTCCAGCGTCCTCCTAAAGGCAGCAGCGCGGGGCCTCCTCTGTGTGCTCGCAGATACAGCACGGCCAGCCGTTGTTAAGTCAAACTGTCACTAAATGCTGCTCTGCTTACGAGCTTCAGGTGTTTGCAATTAACACCCGCCTACACCCTCAACGCACACTCAAGCAGCACATGTACACAGACGTACACAAACATTCGCTAACACAGGCGTTCATTACTTACACATGAGCACAACACCTCTACGGTGCCCCGACTAATTCGAATCATGTGGGGACAGCATGTGTCCCACGAGGAAGGAGTGTATTGTCATCTAAGCAAATTGCGCTTAAAAGCTGTTTAACAGGTCTGATACTTAGTAGGGGGCACAAAGTCTGCCAGCACTTTGGCGAGTACCAGCCTGAAAATGACTATAAATAAACCTGAGTCAGCAGCCAGCGATGACCCTGCTGAATGAATGGGTGTTAAAAATATGTTGTTTTATGTGTGCTGTGCTTGTTTTCTGCTATACGTGAGGACTGAGCTCCTTCAGTCTGCCTAATGCATCCGTGAGAGTCTGTGGTGTTCTTGTATATGATGCTACGAGGTCAGACCCCTGGTTGTGCAGTCAGATTAGATTCCATGAGATAAGAAGAGGTCATTAGCACACTAAATGGGAGCACGGGGCCCACTGTATTTGAGTGTTTGTGCGTAGTAATTGCCGGAGCATGCTCACGGAGGGATTCCTTGATGCGTTTAACATGTGCCAATAGCAACAGAAGTCCTACATATATATACTGTGTAGTCATTGTACTCTTGACGCCTTCTGCAGCAGGGTGATGTTTAATCGCCTGAGAAATGCACTACATCTTGTGTGAAACCCTCCCACAGTCTGTTGGCGTTAAACATCCTAGCATGGGATCGGTCTCTCACTCTCACTTAAGGGCAGCCGAATGCACTCATTGCCCACCATCGTGCTCTACCACCTGGAGGCGGGGATGGAGAAAAGTTTTTTGGGAGATGGAGACCCACAGTGGGGCCAGCAATCCCCCTTTCCTTCAGGCTGCATTTTGTTTAAAAGCCATAATAAATCAGACAGGAAGCTTTCTGCTACCTATGCAACGTATTGCCACAGTAAGAGCACATATACGTTTCATTAATGACCACTTTAAAACAATAAAAGCAGGAAATTTTGTTTTTGTAGGCTGTGTTTTAGATTTGTTACACTGTACCTTTAGGCTGGGACAACATTAAAATGCTGGACCGGAGCACATAACCAGCTCTTTGTGCACGATTGTGAGTCCTTTTGACTTCGTGTTTGTACCTACACCCGTGTATTTCTAGTACTTGTGTTTATTTTGATGTCTGCAGGTACATGGTTTATTATGTCTCGAGGTGACTGAATACCTTGCTTTAGGTATCATATGGCATCAGTATCCTCTCCCCTGTGGCATCAGGTTATTACTTGTTGCCACAGGGGAGAGGGGTTTTCAAAAAAAAGGGGAGTAAAATGGACAATTTTCAGGAGGCAAAATCATTTCTGTCCTGCTGGCACATGGAGTTAAGTGTCTGTGCACGCATACTCATACTCGCAGATATCAGTTGGACCGCAGCATGTTTTTTCCAGCATAAATCTTCTTCTGCTCCAGGCAAAGTTGTAGTGCAGAATAAAAATATGTTCTACATCCAGCTGACCTATTTTTCTCCTTTGCACCTGTTTTACTTCACATACTGTACTTCTTCATGAGGTGAACGTACAAGCTAAATAGATTCACACCTCGGTGCACTCTGAGCTATTTATTGAATGTAATTATTTGAAAAGAATATTTCAGTAAGACACCAGTGTGTGGTGGTTGTTTTATGATGAATATTATTCGGAAGGAAGTAGAATGTTTCCCTCTTCCCTTCTGTGCTGTCTGACAGCCTGCTTTGCATTTAGGACTACATCCCCAAAGACTACAGACATCATCTTCATATGGACAGCAGCTCCACAGCATTTCGTCCTCAAGTTACTTTTTTGCTTCGGCTGACGTGTCGTTAAGAGGGGGAATAAAAATAAGTGATGTATCTTAATTTTTTCTTATTTGGAAGATGATCTTGGAAGGCTTAAGTGTACTCAGTTTATTTGTAGGAGGAAAGGGAAATGCTGCTTCTTAGATAGCTGGAGATATTTACTTTGGCGATGGCTACGTCTGCATTGCTGAAGTCATGCGCTGAGTGCAGCGATTGAGTTCAAGAGGTGTTTCTAGATCAAAGCCCTTTAACTGGTAGCCACTGTCAAACAAGTAATTTAGTGAAATGGGCTGCACCATTAAAAGTTACAAGGGGAAATTGCTGAATTTATACATTTAAAGTCTTGTAACGGGTTACAGGGAGGACTTTTTGCACATGTGAAAAACTTGTAGGAAACCTTTGTGGCTTTAAATGGAAGCTGTGTGAAGTTTGGTGCTGTGCGACCGACTGCAATCAGCAATGCAAGAAGGAAGTCATGAGGTAAATGTATTATTCTCACAGTTTGATGTGTGTGTTTTACAAAAGTACAGTTTGAGTCCTCTGTTTCAGTCTTCATTACGTAACTTTTGGTCTGTTACCTCTCATAAACTCACACTCCAACTTTAAATAAGAGCGATCTTGCTAAGCCAGAGTGAGTGCTAGTGCTTCATCTGTTATGTGGCTACACCAGGATGGTGTCAGTGAAGAGACAACTCGTCTCTATATGAGATGTTAATGTGTTCATGTTCACCAAAACACTTGCATTAAAGTCAGACTGAGGATGAACTGAAGCACAGCTGGTGGAATCCACTCCAGGTGTGGACATTTTTATCCATGTGTGAGCCCTCTTGACCATTGATTAGCTCACACACACACACACTCACATACTTGCACTACATAACCACAGAGAAAACGTCCACACGCCTCCACTCTCTGTCTCTCAGCAGCTCTTTTTATTAAAGTGAGTTTTGTGAAACCACAGCGTTTAGCAGCGGGGCCAACATTTTTCCTGGCTGGACGCAGGCCGGCCCAGGCGGCAAGGCCCACGCGGACCCCAGGAGAACGGAGAACTGTCTGAACGCAGCGATCCGCCCTGGGATCGTAGTCCCGATTCACAATAAAGGTTTCTGGATGCAATTATCTGCTGGCATGTTATCATATTATCTGTCAGAATTGACCGAGGCCATTAAAAGCAGGAAATGATGTTGAGCAGTTAAAGGAGGAAGCACAGATTATGGCTTATTTAAAGAACTTTGCATCCATGTGTACATATTTAAGCATCGTCACCTCTTAGCTAGCAGGGGGAAAATCACCTGTTTTGAATGTTGTCAGCCCAATAAATAGCCGGAGCCAGCTAATGAGCAACAGCTATTTAAGGACATGTTTATATTTATAAAGTCTTTTTTTAGGCAAGTAAGAGAGGTGAGAGCGGTTGTGGTACGAGGGCATTAAATAAAAGAATCAGTTTTGAACACAACCCCAACATAAACATGAATTAGATGTTTATTTTTACCACAGATGGACACCGATTTAAAAATAAAAATCTGCATTTTTGAGGCTTATTGTACATTGTGAACTGAATCAACAAGCTATTTTAAAATTGCTTTATTTAAACATCTTTTAACATCAAGTGGTACTTAAAAGAAAAGTTAAAGCGATTCAACAGGGAATATAAAATAAGATATCAATCATTTCAAATGCATACGGCATCAAAGTACAGCTGGACTTTGAAGAACATCTGATGTGCTGCTTTTCACACAGTAATGCTTTGTCTGATGGGCATGATTTGAAAACAGCCATTGTTTTCAGCAGACCAGCGTGCATCAAAAGCATCAAATGTTGTGTTAAACCACAGGGATGTAATTCATTTCTTTAGCCCTGGATTGATTTAGAAGCATCACCACAGAAGTATCCATGGTGTTTCTTTGGCTGGAAACTCAGCAGATGGCCTTTAGAAGATTACTTTAAATGTAAAACAGCACTTATTGTAGCTATTGAGTATTTCTAGTTTATCCATATTAGATATTCTTGTATTTTAAGATGTGTTTGGGACATTTTGTCTCCATCTTTCTTTGATAATAATCAGTAATGGGAGAAAAAAAAAAAACATTTTTTTTTCAGGGAGTCCATATTTTCAGGACAAGCAAGTATGGTTTTGCAATTAGGAGTTGCAGGAACTTGCAGAGTGGTGCCGAGCAGACACGCAGTTCCAAATGTGGAAACTATTATCGTGTTTTCTTTAATTATCACAAGTGGCAGGTGACAAGGTGAATAGCCTTTTAATGGGGGAGCAAAAAAACTCTTTAACACCACCATGTGGGCTCCTGCTGGCTGACAGCACCGTGATGATGAAAACAGCCCCTTTCTGAGCTACGGTATAAACCCGTTTTATATTAATTTAATTGATTCATGTTAATTATTTCTCTGTATTCACCAAGATCTGAAACACCTCATGGTGATGTCTTTCAAACTGTGTTTTCATGGGAACGATAATGGTGTCACTTGAACGCTGTTATCCTCTATTAAAGAATAAAGATCGACAGAAATGACTATCCCATATCAGCCCTTCTGCATTTTTACAGCTCAGTTAATCTGTCAGGAATGTAACAAGGCTGACCCCAGCTGCGGGACGGCACTCGTGCAAACACACCTGGATTTATTAGGCAGTTAGCATCTCTGGACATGAACCCAGACAAACAGATAGGCAGGGATGGAGCAGAGGATACTGTTTATCCTTCCAGATGCAGACTGGTAATAACAGTCAGGGTATATCTCTCTTTGGGAGTCACAGAACGGCTGTTGGAGATGTGAAGAAGAGCACTGGTGATCCAGATGGTCTCACTGTGGCAAACGTGCTCCTGCTCAATGTAAAAGCTCATGGATGGACTCGCCACTCTCCCGGCACCTCTTTAATGAGAGCTGAGCTCATAAAACTGGGCCTGAAACCTTTGAACGGGCCCTCGGCATCACTGGTGCATGTTATTCTGTCATAGCAGGGAGTGCAGTATAGCTCTCAACAACTTAACACCCCCACTTTGAGCAGCGGTTTATTTACTTGTCTCAGGTCTGCTCTCGCTCTTTCTCTCTGTTTGACCTCTCCAAATATGTCTTTCTGTCTGTTATTTCCCCCCCTCCCCCCCCCCTCT
>VUQG01010055.1:4542-29702 GCA_015106755.1 Etia nguti | reverse complement strand
AGTCCAGTATCCTGCCTCTGGCACAGATACTGGACTCTGCTGTGGTTGATGTTGAAGTTGGAGCTGAATTGAGTTAGCTGAACTGTTTTTGGATCCATATGACATGAAACAAAAGGGCCCCCGAGGAGAACATCGAACCTGGTTCCAGAGAGCAAACAAATATGTTTCGACACAGGGGCCCACATGCACAGGTATATGGATATGTACCCAAAGGCAGGGCTTACGTGCCAATAAAAACAGATACACATACATGCAAAGCCATGTTGCCATATGTGCATTTGATAGAAACACACGTACATTTTGGAAACAATCCAACAAACCCTTGAGGGATTTTCAGTGTGCTTCAGCTCCACTCTACTCCAGGGCACACTCAAAAACACAGTGACTAAACAAAGAAGCATTAACCATCAAGCAGGAGCCATAGAAAGAAGCAGGAGAATCCCGTCTCTCCCAATCCCACTTTTCCTATTTTTCCCTTGAGGGACGTGAAGCGAAACTATCATTTGTTCTCTCTCTCCTCATCCCAGCCATCGTTTGTCCCTCTTTCTCCTCTTCAGCTAATTCTGATATTTTATATGTTTGAATTCACATGCGGGGGGAAAAAATCCTTCATGTAGGAGACCCACACGATGCCCTTCTCTCCTCCTGGTTGTGATTGTGCGTGTGGTATTGGGCTCTTTAGTCTTGTGTACTGCGGTGTCACATTTGTGCTTTGTGGTATGGTGTTGTGGTAACACCGAAGGGACATTGGGCAGACAGGCTGAGCAGGGTTCTTCTTCAAAGTGAATTTTTAGAAAGTCTTCATTGTTTTTCATTCACGTCTCTTTCACACGCTGACATGACGGACATATGTGCACACTTAAGGTAGGCTGATGTTCCTGTCTCCAATTAGGTGCTTTTTTGGGGGGGCGGGGGGGGTCTGCAAGTGCAGCCCATGTGTGCATAGTATGACTCTACCTCTGCCTATGGAGGCATGCTCACACACTGCAGACAGCTCCAGGAAAAGCTTCAGTAACTCGCGCCCTCAACAAAAGAACCTGCAGCTGCAGACGTCTAGAATATCCTTTTAAATGTCTGGAACATAAGACATGAGGTAGATTATCGTGTATTGCTGTCAGGAAAGTGCAAAGGTAAACAAAACCCATGAATTGTGTTGTCTTAATGATGACGGGACCATAAGTAACGTGCTATCTTAGCTGTGTGGACCGGACTACAATTATTCAGTAACTGTTGGATCACCTGCTGGATCCTAATGACTTTGGTGATCTTCCAGTTTTCTTCATCCCACCGGAAAGTTTGTGGCTTTGAGTAAAACGTCTCAACAACTATTGGATGTCTTTTCACAAAATTTGGTGCAGCTGTTTTGTCTGTGTAGTGCAAATTTGCAGATGTTAGCACACTATTACACCAAACTAAGTTAGTGATAATGGTAAACATGCAGACCGAACGCAATTTGTGGCTCATGGGTGATTTTTTTTGTGTGTGTGTGTGTTGCTTGAAGAAGGTGCCTCCTGTGGGGATGCACTACTATAACAGGAAGAAGTCAAATCTTCATAAGCTGCTAAACCAAAAACAGCGGTTTGGCAACAATAATACACGCAGCATGAATACAGTTCAATTCAGTTTTATTTTTATAGCGCCAAATCACAACAACAGTCACCTCAAGGTGTTTTGTATTGTATGATAAAGACCCTACAATAACACAGAGAAACCCCAACAATCAGATGACTGCCTTTGAGCAAACATCTGGTGACAGTGGGAAGGAGAAACTCCCTTTTAACAGGAAGAAACCTCCGGCAGAACCAGGCTCAGGGAGGGGTAGCCATGTGCCATGACTAGTTGGTGGTGAGGGGAGAGAGACAGGGCAAATATAAGCTGTGGAAGAGATCCAAAGATTTATAATAACTAATGATTAAATGCAAAGTGTGTAGAAACACATAGTGAGTGAAGAAGAAGCACTCAGTGCATCATGGGAATGCCCCAGCAACTAGGCATATTGCAGTGTGACAAAGGGAGGATTCAGGGTCACGTGATCCTGCCCTAACTATAAGATTCATCAATAAGGAAAGAAATGTGACACAAGGACCCCTGTGTTCACTGTGCTTACATGTGCAGCAGGAAGTCAGACATCCAGATGTCATTGTCAGGTTACCGTATTTCCGAGTTAGGAGAAATCTAAAATAATCTGATGTATTAAATCTGTTGGTTTTTCAGTGTTTCAGGCCTTAGTTTCACACCGTGAGGCCGACTGTTTTTCCCTCCAGTTTTACAGAGTTTTTTATGGTGACAAGTTGTTAGCGTATTTTCCAGTTAATAACAAAATTTACCTCAAAGCATTTCTGTGCTCCAGTATGTCATTGATATCCCAGCATGTAGATTTATGGACTTGATGTTTTCATTTTGCAGTGTACCACCATTTTTTTTATCTTTGATAGTTAATTTAAAAAACCCCATCTCTTTTGGTTTTTTAGTATCTGCTGTAATTAACATAACTGAACATCATGTCTCTACACAAATTCTTCCTGCTCTGACCACATTCTCATGCTTTTAACAGCTTTTTTTTTACTCTTCTATATCGAGGGTTAAACTGATCTCGAGCCTAATCCCATTTTAAGAGTCAGAGTCCTCCTTCAGCCTCGGTTCTTGTCGGTTTTTCAAACCCTTTGCTTGACTGGCTTAGGCAGAGTGGGATTTAGCCAAACCACTGCTGTCACTTTCAATCCGCAGGATCTCAGTTGTCATTTGATTGCTGCTTTGGGTTTTTTTTTTCTTTCTTTTTTGGTCATGATTCAGTCAAGATGTTTCCACTGCAGAGGACTTTAACTGTATAATGTTGTAATGATTTTGCCAGCACATTAACTTGACTCCGCACACACCTGCAACCAGACGGGGAGAGGTGGGATTCTCATTGGCTGAATTAGGGTGTCGTCTTGTAACTGATCTCCTGCCTGTTCACTTTGTTGTTTTATGCTTTACATTGCCAATCTCTTCCTCTCATCTCCTCTCTGCTGCTCGGCTGTCCTCTAAGTGGGAATACAGATGTCAAAGCCATTTGCTGCATTGCCTGTGTTGGTGACAGGGGTGTAAAAGAGGGGGACAGTAAAAGTCAAAGACCGCTGTTGAACATGATCCTCAATGTGCCGTTAACCATAATCTGACCTGATTTGATCTTTCCTTCCACTCCTCCTTCCAGTTTTCCTCTCTCTTTACTGCTTCCTCACCGTTTCTCCATCATTACCCTGACTCGTCCTGTCTCCCACTTTCTTACTCAGTCCGTCTGCAGATAGAAAGATAATATTCAAAAATGTCTGTGGTTGCTTAATAGGGTTGAAAAGGCAAATAATGACAGGTTATGGTCATCTGTAAAAATAGATGTTTTTAATATTTGTGGCAGTACAGAATGAAATTGTGCCGTTCTTTGCAGAAAAACCACAACCAGTAGATGCCCCAGGCGAGTTTAAACCAAATACTAAAGATGATTTGATTTTCACTTTAATCCACATTTACTATTTAGAGAGCGGGGCTTGTTCTTTTCCACTCACTTACCCCATCCTCTGACCCCAACAGACCTCAGTGTCTTAGGAAGCATCTCTTTTTTCCACTCATTTCCTCTACGGCTATCATTCTATTGCTCCCCAGGGTATTTTGTGTCCATAAATCCCCTGAACGTGGTCTCTCTTTCGCCTCTTATAGCCCACATGTGTCACCAGACACTGGTGTTATCCTATTAGCACACTAAGTAGCCGTCTCGAAATTCCTCTGATATTTTCTAATGAAGCCACTTGCTCTGGCATCAGAGCAGCAGTTTTAAATTTAGGCTTTCAGTAACCATGTGTCTTACTACTGTCAGACAGCGGGCAGGAGCATGATGTACAGTTGGTGTAAAGTTAGCACCCTGATGATCCAGTCCAGACATGGAGATGAGAAGAAGATCATCACCAGAGATGGCTGGTAATAGATGCATCAGTGGGATGTATAGATAGACAAAGGTCTGAAATGAAGGCAGCTTGTCCAGAGATCGAGGAGGCCAATCATGAGAGGAATCAGGGGGTCGTGACCCCCGACAGGTGTGGAGGGTGGATGGCATTGTTGAAGCATTCATAAAGGACCAAGAAAAGATCGCAGATATAGGAAGGAGATGCCCTGCTGAGGGGGAAGCTCACACATCAACAGTTCATCAACACTTAAAGCCTGAGAGGCTCATGAAGACATTTTTCTAATTTATTTCCCTTCTTCCCTCATCCTGCCAACACATCATTCAGCAAATCTTTTATATCCAATGTTTTCTCTGTCTGTATATGCTATATTTGAGATATGCTAATGAGAACTTGCCCTGCCAGAAGAAGAAGAAGAAAAATATACTTCATAGCTGAGCACTTTCCAAACAGTCTGAGACTCCTGCTGATTGTGGGGCTGTTTTATACTGAATAAACGGCTAGACGGTCACTGCTCGAATGACACCAATGTTCGTAACTAATAATAAAAAAATTAGAGCTCAAAAAAGTTGTTTAAAATAATCTTGGGGTCAGTCTGAACTCTGCTGGGAATTTTTATAGGAAAAATGCCAAAAATTACTTTTGTTTGTCTTTGCTTTATGAAATTCTTACGTGAACTTCTTTCATAGATTAAGCATTTTATTTTGGTTTCCTATATTCAAAATGTTAATAATTGATTAGTTGAAGCAGCAATTGTAAAAAGTCATTTAGCAGGTTTTTTAATTGGATATAAAAACTAAGGCATTACTACATCAATGACCTGCTGAAAATTGTACTTTTTAGGACATGTTTCACACTCTTCTCCTTCCACCATGACAGTTCTGTGTAGGAATAAACAAACATCTGGCTTTTCATTGTTGATTTTCATAAATAGGTCAGCAAATAGGATCAAAACCTAGTCCTGTTGTAGAGTATGATTGTTAGTGGTATGGTATCTTCTGTTTGCATGCAGCTAATTCAAATGAATGAACTGGGCAAAGAGAAAAAAGGCCCATCCACATGGTGGTAACCCTTTGAGTGAAGCATCAGGCTGTGGCGAATGTGGGGCTGTAGGTGTTGGAGGGGTGTGCAAAGAGAGGATCTGGCAAGTCTTCACTGATGCCAGGCACCAATGGGAATGTTGGGAATGCTGGGTGCCCTTCACAGTGACCCGTGTGTGTGCGTGTGTGCAAGAGAGATAAGTGGGAAATCTGGGGGAATAAGCGAGTGTCCTTGAAGAGTGTATAAGGTGCACTGTATAAACACCAGCAATGCTCCAGTTGAGCTAAATGGACTAATAGATTTTCCGTGCAGAGTCGCAAAGAGCCTCATCATACCGAGCTTGTAGGGCATGTAGCCTCCTGTGTTTGGGGATTAAGGCAGAACTGATTCAAGTTTTCATTAAAATTCTCACTCTATATTTGTCTGTCTGTGAACCGCTAATTGGAAAATATCTCAGGGAATCAAGATAGGCCTTGGACGCCGAATTTGGGGTATGAAATTGAGAGCAGATGTTTATGGTGTAATTAAGTCAAATATTTATTTCTTTGACATTTTGGTCTCTTTTGTTGTGTTTTGCTAACCCCTTATAGTCGAGTAGTCAGCAAAAAAGAAGTTCAAAGCAGTTACAGAGTGGAAAAATAGACAGCTACAATCTTCTCAGGGCATTTAAAGGAGCTGTGTTATGGTAATTTGTCTCTGTGATACCCCTATGCATGGTAAATCCAGGTTTTGTGTTTAGCATCCATCACGTTCTTATCAGACCAGTTGGGGTGTACCGCTTCCTGATTGATTGGTTGCTCGTGCTAAGTGGAAGCTGCAGGGCTTTTTTATTTTGTACAGACAACCCAGAAAAAGACAAAGAGAGAAGCCAGCAGAGGAGTAAATGTGGCACAGAGATCGCTTTCAGGAGCACTAAAGCTCTGGAGTGTCTTGCACCAGAGGAGTGAAGGCCATGTTTAGAAAAGCGTGGAATGCTTTGGCCCGTTATTGTCCCGCTGGTCTGGTGATGGCGGTGTCAGGTTAACTGTGAGCCCGAGTTACTCGCATTCCCATCGTCCCCTCCCTAAAAACACCCAGCCATCCCAGCCCAGCTCTGGGACTGGATCCTCAACTCATCTGCCATCATTGTCTCACAGGCTTCTCGTTCATCATATAGAGACAGGTATGCTAAGCCTTCTGCCCACATTAACATTCATCGGATGTCAGTGGGTGTAAGGTGGGAAGGACAGAGTCACCTTTTCCAAGTTTTCTTTTTCTTTTTCTTCTTCTTCTTCTTCTTCTTTTTTTCAGACAAATGGATAAGCATTCAGGCTGGCAGCCAGGCAGATAACAAACTCTGGCTTATCAAGGACTGAAACAAAGCCACTGGAAGGAACTCTGCATATTTTAGGCTCACTATAGTCCTCTTTTACAAAAGCACATTTGTATGTGACCATAACCTTAAACATGCACACACACACACAGTCACACAAGCTATTCTTGTCTGAACCACTCATCTGAAAAAGTGCCGAGCTGGTTATGTTACACTGGGACGGGCCGTGGAGGATTTGAAGGTCAGATGTTGAAGCTGGATAACCTCTCAGGCAGTTTAATGTCACTGTCATTGTTGTTGGCTCGGTACTGTGCTGCTGACTGCACAACTTCTAATAAAGTTAAACTTCCCCATTATGGGAATAATTGTTCTGGTTAGGCGGAATGTGGGCTCAGTCTGTGTGTGGCCGGGCATCGCCTCCCTCCAATGTAGCTCTAAATGCTTCACTTCCCTCGGGGAGGTTTGTGTTGCTCTGCTTCTCTTTGCCTTTACACACACACACACGCACACACTGAGCCTCGAGGCTGGTTCCATTGGACAGTTCACAGTTCAGTTTCACTGACATTTTAAAATGGAACAACAATGTGAAATCTCAAACAGTCAGATGTAAATTTCAAAGACGGGATGCAAATGAACTGGGTCGGTGGTGGAAAGGCAGAGGATGAATGCAGATTAACTTTGTCATTCAAATTGATGGTTAGATATCAAAAACTCAGTTCTTCAAATAACCTCAGTGCTGACAGGACTTTGCTGTCATTGTTTAGAAGGAGAGCCAGTGGAAAAATCACTGAAATGCCACTCAGTGTGGTTTGTAGTCCCAAATTTTATGAAGTCCCGCGTCAACAATTCTCTTTTTTCCAAATTCCATTTAAAACCTCAGGAATCTTCCCCACTGTGTCACCCACTGCTGGTGACAGGATATTTTCAATGAGAAAATCAACCATGAGGATTTTTTTTTTTTATCCTGTTCTGCAACAAGCCGCAGTAATCCACTGGATACAGAGAGTCGAGGGATATAGGGGATCTCTGAAGTTTTACATTAAAAAAGCAGGCTGTCAGATATTCTGTGTTTCTTTTTATACCAATCCATGACTGATTTTGATCTGGATATAAGTATTGTCTGTGAGCCAATTTTTTTTGGCATGGCCATCTGCACTTGTCCAAAACCATCTCCAAACCAACAATAAGATTATGCTAATGAAAAAAATAGTGCCAGGATGAAAATATAGAAAACTGCAGTTTCTTGAATGGCCACTTGAGACTCAACCCAAATGCAAGTCAGTCCCCGTAGACCCCATGTTGAAAGGTTTACAGTGTTTTTAAAAAATCTGTGAGATGTTTTTTATTTTTCACACTGTGGAACTTTAGGTTTGGAGCAGCACAGTTTTGAGGTGGCTACCACTGTTTCCTCACAGCCGTCTGGCCTGTCACAGCTGGGATAAGCTGATAATGAAGAAATGATGCTCTAGTAAGTGAAAGAAATCTGTCAGTATGAGCATTTGGGCTGAAATAAGTGTTAAATTATAAAAGGAAAAGGTAGACTGTACTGTAACTATAAAAACATTTTGGTTTTGGTTTTTACTGCGGACCCAACTAAAAATTAGGAAGATATTTCTATATTTGTGAAATATTTGGAAAAAGCAGTAAGAGTTGTCATTTAAATGTCTTTTATTACTAATTTATTACTAATATATTACTAATTCAGGTCCGTTGGCCTTACACACCTGCCCTAGTACATACAGTTTAAAGTTTACTTGCTCAAACTGTACTATCAAAAAGTTGAAGAAAATGACTTTCCAAAAATGAAACTAAATATTTGTGTTTTTTAGAGATTTACATCTTCAGTAGAAATGCTAGAATTCCCCAGCTAGCATAGTCAGGCTAGGGAATTTAAACAAGAGACACCCGCAATTTCTGTCTTGAAATAGTCACGGAATATACTGGCATTGCGTTGTCAGGGTTGTCTTTTCGTTGTGTTTTTTGGTTTTTTTCATACGACTGACAGGATACTGATCATAGATCGGACTGCAAAACAAAAGCTTTCTAAGGAAATCCCAAATCATTGGCACGTTGCAGTAAATTGTGCAGAGTGTGTTCGGCGTGCAGTCGCTCGCTGATCCCTATCGCTGTGATTAGAACTGTCATTAGTTCCAGCTCTTCCAGCTCCAGCAGAGCCTGAAAAAACACATTTATCTGTGGACACATAAAGTATAAGAATGCACACGGACGCGAACAGAGTCCTTTTTGTGCGACTCTGGAGGACATTGCACTCACTTCCTGGCTTGACCCAATCCTTACTGTAACCTTAAGCCAGATCTTCACCCTGAATTATAAGGATTTATAGTATTGCAACTTGATCGTTGTCAGCAAAACCAAAGTCAAATTATTGAGATACATAGACAGATTTATGTCTCTACAGCATGAGTAATACAAGTGCACAAACAAACACACAGACGCACACACTATGAAAACGTCTGTGTGCCACACGCAAACAGCTCTCACTCTCTGTATTTGTTGTTTTTTGCTTTGTTTGTGTGTGTTGTCCTGCCTCTGTGTTGCCCCGTGTGTGTTTTTGCATGGTGTCTTTGTCCGCATGTGCATGTTTGTCTTTGCCATATGTTTGTCATTTGCGAGGGGCTAAAAAAAAAAGGATTTAAAAGCCATTCATTTAAGGACTCTGCTCCGTTTCCATCGCTGTCCATAGGACTGCAGTTTACATTTTCTCTGTATTAATGAACAGAAGTGGTGTGTGCCGGCTGGCTTGGCTGCGAGGTTAGATCTGTGTACTTTCTGTTCGATGGGCAGATGTTTGTGTGTAAACACTCCTCCTGCTCCAGATGGGACTTCAAATGAATCTGTCAGCTGCCAAAAAGGAAAATGTGTACGAGTGCTTTTAATAGATGATTTATAAATACAGACTGTGTGTGACATCTTCTTTGGCTCACAGGATCTTCCCACGTTTTGTTCTGGACTCTTACATCAGTGTATTTT
The DNA here is from genome assembly GCA_015106755.1 of Etia nguti. Lineage (NCBI taxonomy): Eukaryota > Metazoa > Chordata > Actinopteri > Cichliformes > Cichlidae > Etia > Etia nguti. The sequence goes on along the minus strand of VUQG01010055.1, from coordinate 20,423 downwards.
ATGCACAGTATGAAGCAGTTTGTTAGTTTTTTTTTTTTAGTTTTTCATGCAGTATCAGTACCCTTGTGACTTTTAAGCTTTCTGGGGGGGTTTTGTGAATTGTCCTGTTTGTAGGAGTTTCCAAGTATTCAGATTGTGATGTTTCTGCAGGCATGGTGGAATGTGTTTGAAGTACTGGTAGGAGTATGTGGCCCTTTGCCCCAATGGCTCCCTTGTGCTGTCTGAAGTGTGCCAACCCCTTCACCCTTTTCTCTGCCTCCACTAAAGGGCCCCCTCGTGCTCTCTGCTCCTGGCTCAACCCTTTCCCTGCTTTAACTCCCATTGGGCCTCCTGCTTTCTCCTGCCCTCACCCTGATCCTGACCCTTTCCCCATCTTCAACCCTCCCCTCCATCTTCACCTGGTGTCCACGCTGCCATCTGTCTGTCTCCATCTGCGTCAGTGCTTGTGGATGTCCCATTATCCTCAGGTCTTCTGGGAGCTTTAACCTCTTCCATTTCTTGCCCTTGCCTTTGACAAGCTAGCGCTTGATGCTAGGAAAGAGGAATGCGTCCGCTCGTTGGCGAACATTCAAACAAAAATACGCCACTTGTATTTCTTGAGCAAAGGAAACGGCGATATTATGGTGTGAAGACAGATGGCTGCCAGTTCTCATCATCTTCTCAATAACTTGACCCCACATCTGGCTCCAGGGAGCCGCCACACAGGCAGGCAAGGTGTTCGTACACTGAGAGAGACTCATGTGCAGGTTTTATGCATACAAGTGTAAAGAAATGAGAGGTTGGATCCCAATAGTGCAATGTTTATAAGGCCTCACTTATTGGGCTAGCAGGATAGAAATGAAAGGCTGTCATTCCAAGTCCTTTTTAATGGGAACGTAATGTAGATCATGATCCTTTATGATCACTTAAATCTTAAGGCTTAGAGCTCATTCCTCTTTTCTTTTTATATGACTGTTGCGCCTCTGTGTCTGTCTTTATTGGCTCGTGTTGAGTTGGCCTCGATGAAAAGTTCAACAGCCAAAGTGGAAATACTAGTTTTCTTCTGGGCAACACAAATTACCCGAGTCACGAACACAATCAGACAAAAGCGGCACTCGAAACAACGCTTTGGCTTGACAACCGCTATTGAGAAATAGAAGCAAAAAGTTGCTACACTCTCTCTTCTGTGACAAGTACTGATGCAATCTACCGATAACACTCAGCCTTGTTTGACAGAATAAGACGTTTCCCCCTCATCAGGCCAGCTGACCCTCTTGTGAGGAGCCCTTTAGTAGAGCGTGAGATCAGTGATGGGCAACACCCAAGCTGGTGTGGCGTGACTGAGTGAAAAGTAGACGCTTTGACTCTCTTATATAAGCGCATTAAAGAGAGGCTTTAGTTTACACTAAAGATGCAGTTGTGCTCGAACTGATGGAAGTTTAGTCATTTCTTACCATAAATGGTTGAGGCCCAGTTTCTCTTTGTTCAACCTCAGGACTTGTTGTAAGAGTAGTAGATTATTCCAGATAAAAGTTCGGTAAATTAAGGAAAAGTGGAAAAAAAAGACTTTGTTTATTCTCTGTATAATACCAACACTTGGTACACTGCGACACAACAACCTTACACACCCTTCAGTCCATCTTTATTTTCCCCAAAGACCTGCCCGACTAGGCAAGCCCAAGCTTCTCTGTATCAAACAGGCTGGGCTTCCTGATGGGTGAAGAACTGGTCAGGGTCCATGGAGAACAACCCCAGAGAGACACCGAGAAGTCGCAGGGCATGTCAGAGGTCATGAATGAGGAAGATGAAGAGAGATTGGGTCGAGCTCCTCGTGGGATCTCAACACAGATGGCAACAGGGGGTAATAAGAGAGGGAGCTGCTATTGCTGCGCAAGTCAAAACATGGGAACTGCAGCTACTGCTGTCTGTTACTGATGATCTGAAAGTGTGTCTGCACGCATGAGAGCAAACAACACCTTCAAACCAGTGCTCCCACACCTATGAATGAAACACCCCACTGAAAACACGGAAATCAAACAGGAAAACCATCTGAGCGGCACAATTAAGGGGTTTGTTTTCTGAATGTCCGAAATGGCTGAAATGCTACCCATTAATCTTTCATGGAGCTCGAGGCAGAAAATCCCCATTATGCTACAGAAATGTGCACAGAGTTGGACGAGTTGTTTATTTACCCTGAAATTTAAACTGCGGGGGTCATTACCTCATATTATAATTGGTGTCATGTACGCTTTTCCTTTATGCTCTGGTCTCAGTTCAGGGCAGCACTGGATGGCAGGTGTGACTAATTATCCTGCATGTGTACTACTATGTGCGTGCGTGTGTGTGAAAACAAGCCCGAGATGAGAGTGGAGTGTACAGATGTGCATGCATGCTTGTACTCCCTCATGACTGATTGGTGCAGGGCTTGTAGCATTTTGCCCTCTGCTGTAGGATGACCCCCAGTTGAAGTCCTGCAAGCTCTGGGGACCAGCTGCTGAAGTGGGCGCCTTCTGTCTCAGTTGGCGCCTTCTGTAGTCTCTTTGCCAGAGTAATGAGAGTTTTAAAGGGTGTAATAAAAGTGTTATTTTTCAAGAAGATCCAATCTGAGTTGGGTTAAACTCCGGAAGCAGGACAAAACAAGGGAATGTAAATGGCTTCACAGTCTGTTAGTCATATCGTCAAACTCGTGTCTCTATCTTTCATTTTCAGCAAGTTAGGCTAATTACCTCCTGTCCTGGCTCCTTTGCGCAGTAAAAGTCAAATCTCTCAGCAGACGAGTGTTTCCTGGTTGGCAGGAAATTGACTTTTGAGATAAAGACTATTTGCATAAAGATGGTAGAAAAAATGCGCATGTAATTATTAGCAGGGAGATGGAGAGTTTGGTCAGAACTTATTCCTTCTTGAGGGTAAAGTCCTTGTCCTGATAGTTCTTTGGTTATCTTTATTATAGTTCTTTGACTCTGTTGATGTATTTGATGTTTTCTTATCACAGATGTTGGCCTAAGGATAGTTCACATGCATTTGGCATAGAACGAGAATCATTATGCAGTCCAAATGTGCTGATTTATTGCGATGCTATCGAGTAACGAACCAATGTTTTTTAGATGGAAAACAGGCAGCGGATTTACCTCCAAGAGGGAACGTAACCTGCCGAGCCAGATGGTTCATTACACAGAAACATCTGAGGAGCGCTTGTTTGGAAAGCTGTTAGGAAAACGGCAGTCACTTTCAAAAAGGAGAAGGTGATTGAATGCGGCATCTATCACTATACAGTTTAAACCAGGGCCATGGATCTCATTAGCTCCTCCATGGACACTGATTTGTCCGAATCAAGCCAGTGGTGTGATGGATTTTAGTTTAATCTTGTTACAGTCCAGCTGCCAGACAGGGTCCGAGGGGGTGTTTTCTAAACTTCATGGAGGTTTAGTGGAAGCAGATAAGGTTAGCTTAGCGTCTTCTTCTTTAGGAGTCGGCAAAGCAGAACATCTGCCTCCATCTCACGCTCTTCTTAGCCTCCTCCTCTGTTACACCAACCCTCTACACAACCATGAATCTTATCCGTGGTCTTTTTTTTTTCATCCTGCCTGCCAGCTCCGTATTCAACATCCTTTGTCTAGTATTTCCACTGTCTCCATTCTGCACTTGTCCAAGGTTAGCTTAGTGACTGAAACCTGGTCTGTCTATCCAAAGGCATCTTTAATCTTACAACATAACTTTTTTTTCTATCAAAGTTTAAACAATCACAGATATTCTTAACTTAAGAAGAAATACAGATACTCGTGTTAAAAATACTTTAAAAAGTACTGATTCAACTTCTTTACTCAAGTAAAACTAAAAAAGGTACAGGCTGTAGTAGATCTTTAGATGACATTTTTACCAGCTATTTTTTCATGTTGATCAAAAACAGAGAAAAACAAAAGAAATTAAAAAAAAAAAAAAGAAATGAGAGAGTTCTACCAGATGTTGCCTCCATTGTAGATTGGTGACTTCAAGGGATTAAGTGGGATTTGGTAGGTGTGGCAACCTTAAGATCAGTTGTACTGGCTCCAGACTGGGAACAGAATTACTTAAAAATAAGTCACATTAATTTCTATTGTGAGCTCCAGTAGGGTTTTCTTTGTGTACAGGCTATAAACAGCTGAGCTGTGATGGTGCTCTGATGTTTACTGCTCTACAGCTTCACTGTACCAGTTTAAGATGGTGCATCTCTATAAATTAACTATGGCCCTGCAAACTAACCAACGTAACTTGTGCTGAACTGCATAGTATTCACCAGAAACGGTCACCAGTCACCAGAAACGGGCACAAATCTCTGAGAGGGTTGGTGTAAATGGGGTAAACCTCTGTACTAATTCAAAGCTGTAGATTCGTCTACTGTGGCAACACCTTGTGAATAGTGGAGCAGCCAAATGAGGCTTATTGAGTGCAAAACACTGAATTCAGAAGTGATATGGGAGCATTGGACTAGCTCTTTGTTGCAGTGCCTTATTGCCTAAAATACACATCTCTGCATAAAACTAACTTTTCATGTCAATATAAGTTTTTTAACCAGTTGAATATGTTTATAAAGGAGCTTGACAGGTGTTATTTGTTGAATCAGACAGAAGCAGGCTCACTGTTTCCTCCCATTTCCCGACATGTCAGACTGTTTGCTTGGAAATGGGAAGTATGTGGTTTTAAACTTAGTTAGCTTTTAAGTAACTTCACAAGCTCGACGAGCTGTTGTCGCCTTCCTGTTGAAGTGTTCCTACAAACGAGTCCTTTTGGTTCCCCCTCAACATCAGCCGCACCAGCATACATGCATTAGCCACGGCTCACCTTTCACAGACTGGCTGACTTTAGAAGACGCACTTGATGATGTGGAGCTTTGGCTGCTGTGTTAGATGAGACATGTTTTGGAGGTCTGTATAGATGTCTGTATGCGATAGGGTTTGGTAGAAACACGCTCTTTCTGTTTCAGATGGAAGTCCTTTGGTAGTCTGTGGTCAGGCCAGGTAATGAGCTGCTATTGAAACCTCATGTCTCAGTTACATTTACAGTTTTCTTTTAGCGTTTTCATATTTTATCTCCATCAGCGAAATCAAGATGCCAAAATGCCCAGTGTATATCAGCGGTTTTATTTCCATCCAATTCAACATGTCCACAGCCAATTTAAGAGAGGGCAGCTCTGTCATCCAGTGGCACAGCAGAAGTAGAAACACACTGATTGACTCTGGTTTAGCTCAACTTGCCTGAATGTGTTGAGATAGTTTAAAACTTATGGTGAGAACCTTGTAGGTTTTATAGACTGTAAGGCATAAAGAGTTGTGTAATTTACATTTGTAAATCATTTATGAACAGTAAATACATTTTCTTTAGCCTGATGAACGAGGAACCAAAGGCATGCGAGCATAACAACCAGCTCCTCAATCCTTAGTTCAGGCCAGTTCTGGTGAAGTTTGGTGCTGCTAATTTACATTTTCCTCAGTTTAAAGTTCTTAACTCAGTGGTTTCTGAATTGGATAAGGACACATCTCTTATCTGAGGGTAGCCGGTTCGGTCATCTACCAAGCCTCTCATGGGAGTGTGTGCACTAATTGCTGGTCAAAGGTGAGAGATTACTGCAGCAATGTTCTCACGCCATGTCAGCATTAGCACTGATGGTATCCAGTGCCATGATTGATCATCCCAAAGCTTTAAACTTTGCCTAACTTCACCACAGAGCCAATGTGTACAAAACAAACAAGAAAGGGACAAAAAACAGAATCAAACACCCCTACGAGGAGCAACAGAATTGACCCAATTGGCTTAAGAGAGACTTCTGGCAATACTTAATCTTCCTCTGTGGTCTTCTAGCTTTATACTGTTGTTGTGGGAATGATGCTGGGACTGAAATGATGTCTAAACTGTGTACAGATCCTGTTCATCCTAAACACATGGGATATTATAAATGTTTGTGTCTGCTCTGTTTTTAGTGGCAGAACTGAATTATACAATCTTACCTAACACACACATTTGATTTCCTACAGGCACTATTGCTCACACACATATACAAATGCTCAGTGCCCTTTCTAGAGCCTGCTTCACGAGTCAGCAGTCACTCATGTCATTGCATGGGTAGAGATTAGGGAAATAAGGTTTAGATCAAATGTATGGGTTGATCTATTTACTTTTTTTTCAAGTACATCAGATATTTTTCTGAAGGTTTAATTTTTGTGTATTTCTTTTGCATTAGATGGCGAATTAATCCTATTTTCCTCAGAACGCTCATATGTGAAAGTGAAAGTGATCCCCAGCAGCTGAATAAAATATGTGATTCATGGGTTAAATGCATCAGAAAGCACATAAGAAATTTTGTCCTGCTACAGTGGCTTTTTGTATTCACCACTGGGTGGTTCTTGAAAGTTTGATAAGTGTCCTACCCCAGGCCATTAAATAGAAGCTTTTGATTTTGGGAAGAAAGCCTCTCTTTCATTTTTCTGGTCCAAGTCTTTGCTTCCCATTCAGCCAACCTTTAGGCGATCACCATCTTCAGCTGTTATGGGATAATCAATTGTATTTATTGCCTAGTATTGGAAGGGAACTGACCTATAAATAACCGTATGGACCTCCGCAGTCTGGTCATGTTAGCCACGGTGAATAGCGCAGATAAAATCATGCTCCTCTCCACAGCCACTTCCATTAAACGTCTTCCACTGTTTGATTCTTCTAACAAACAGCACATGGTTCCTGTTTTAGAAAATGATATCTTAGTGCTTTTTCTTTTTACTGTGTAGTTTGTTTCTCCAAACTAACAGATGGACAGTGGATGTGAAAGGTAAATGTCTTCCTGCAGGGGGGTTGGCTTTGGATCATTGTATGCACTGGTGTTCAAGTTACATGACATGAGATGAAGTTAGCAGGTAATGAAATGTCACGCTACTAACAGGCAGGGGAAAAGCCCATGTCCCGATGACGTCATAATCCACATGGAGGGTCCACCTGAACAACGTTTTTCCCCCACTCTGAGCATGGGGTAATAGCCCCTCATAGGGCCCCTTCACTGCTACATATGGCGACCTCTGTACCTTTTTTATATTTTAGACTTCCTGTTTTACGTATGTCAGTGGTTCTCACAGTTTTGAGTTATTCCATCTGCAGTAAAAAGTATCTTGGTTGAATTCTAGTGAAATAAAGGCCAGCTTGATGGCATAAATGAATACTGTTCAGTTTATTTTCCCTCTCATAAGCTTAGTTTTGTTCCATATTTTTCCCCTGTCATCAGGGCCGTAACCATCCAACCATCCATGTTCTTCCGCTCATCCGATTCAGGGTCGAGCTGGTGGACCCTGAGCTGGAGCCCACCCTATGACACCTATTCCAGCTGTCATAGGGTGAGAGGTTGTATACACATTTACAGCTATGGAGAATTGAGAATTAACCAATTAACCTAACATCACTAACTACATGTTTTTGTACTGGATGTAACCGGTGTTTAGAAATTAACGAGGCCCAGAATTCTTTCTCTTTATGAAACATACTTCAAGTGCAGCAGCTGTGCTCCACTAGTAGAAAAGGCTAAACCTCTGAAGAGAGTAGGTCCTACAGTTGCAATAATAATAGATTGCATTTATATAGCGCTTTTCTAGACACTCAAAGCGCTTTACAATTCCACTATTCATTCACTCACTGGTGGAGGCAAGCTACAGTTGTACCCACAGCTGCCCTGGGGCAGACTGACAGAAGCGAGGCTGCCATATCGTGCTATCGGCCCCTCTGGCCAACACCAGTAGGCGGTAGGGTGAAGTGTATTGTCCAAGGGCACAACGACCAGGACAGATAGAGCTGGGGATCGAACTGGCAACCTCCCGGTTACAAGATGAGCTTCCCAACCCCCTGAACCATGGTCGCCCCACGGGCAAATACAATCAAAACTAGAAATTTTGAAAACTATAAAACTACTTGAAAACTATGATTCGTGAGAATTTTAACTCTTATTTTGAAAAAAAAAAAAATGACAAAGGTCCAGACCTCTGTGACCTCATAGGTAGTTACATCCATAACTATCATCCATGCTGTGGGTGGTTGAGGCCTGTTCTACAGTTTGACACCTGCTGATCTCTATATTATTTGGTGTTTAGTATCAGACCTTTAACATAAACCCCTTATGTTGGGATTTAATTTCTGAAAGGTTAAGAATTCACTATTTACATGATTTAATTCATCATTTAAATGTGTAAACAGGCACATCTTGGAATCAGATCTGTGTCCATATGAGTGGACTGTGAGGACAAACCTTATGAAAACATCCGAGTGTGTCTATAGAGCTGATGTCTTCGTGCTGGACAGCTGATGGAAGTGCTGATGGTTTGGTGGCCTGGCGGATGAGATTCAGTCAGAATTAATAAAACTACAGCACCACTTCCCGCTGTGAACCCCCAGCAGCAGTCTGGGATAATTTCCAAATATTCCATTGTTTTCCCTTCTCTTTGGTTTTTGGACTCTCAGTAAATCGACTGCGTTTGCATGTGTGTGGAGATGCAAGCGTGCCAGTATGTGTGCTTGCACAATCTGCTGTCTGCATGAATATGACTTGGGAGACTTGGTGTCTCAGTCACAAACTGAAATAGGATGCAAATTTATGAATACTTTGTGCTGAATAGCTGGCAGTATCCTCAGAGGAGCAACTTTTGTTTTGGTTGGAGCATCACGCTGACCCTCATTCCACTCCCACAGCCTCATCCCTCACTGTAACTTTCGCCCATGCACATGTGACCCATAGTTTGTTGATCGCTGCTCGCAATAAGAGTTTAAGATAACACTTTTGAGTGGGTGGGTGTTTGATTTCTGAAGTTATCTTTGCTATTTCCGAGTTGTTTTTAGAGATTCAGTTTTCAGCTCGTATCTTGAAGGAGTTTAAAAATATCTTCTTTGGAATCCAGTTTAAGTAGTAGCTGCTTACATCCCCATTTCTCTTGATTTCTGGTTCAGAGCTGTGGAATTTTTATGCCAGCACACTGCCTTATGGGGATAATTTTATCACAGGAATACAAAAGCCAGGCGAGCTTTAAAGTCCAATGAGCGTTGCAGGGGGTTAAGCTGCACTTTCAAGTTGCATCCACTTGTTTGAAAACCAGGTCTTATACTCTTCCTGCCTCCTGCCATCTTAGTCCCGTCCAACTGACCTGACATCATCCGTCCTGCAGACGCGCACAATGCTAACACACGCTGTTGCGCTGAATGGCTATCATTCTGGGCTTAGTGTTATCTGGATGCTCATTTCCTGCTCCTCACACCTCACTGCCCTGTCCTCAAACACACACACAATCGAATGCATACACAGCAAGAGAGGGAGGAGGGGAGATTACAAAGGTTGTCACAGAAGTTAAAGGTTACTAAGTCTGCACCTCCCGGTGATTGTGGGTCAGTGTGTTGTGCACCCTTGTGCTTTGCACGCATACGTGTGTGCGTTAAAGGTGGACAAAGCGGGGCTTGTGTGCACGAGCACCCAGCTGCAGTGACCACATCGTGTTGATGAGGTCTTAATCAGAGCGCTTACAGCTGGGGTTAGAAGGTCGCTGGGTGACTTTAGGTTTTGATTGGGCCCCTGGGAACCTGAGCAAGCCTGAGGGCACGAAGGCAGGGTGGCAGCGGAGGGCGACAGCGCCACGACATGGCTTATTTCTCTCGGTCAGTGCACCCAGCATGTTTCTTTCTTCTTCTTTTTTTCCTTTTCCTTTTTTTTTTTTTTTTTTTAAAACACATAGGTACTCACACGAATGCACACACATCTGATTGGGCACCGCACAGAGACAATAGCCAGAGGTTTGTTATAGCAAGGCAGGAAGGGCCTATTGTGAGACTAAACCAGCTCTTGTACTGCAAACAGTCTCTTCAGCTCAAAATCTTTGCAATAAATTTATCAGTAAGCTAAATGTATAATTGTAAATGACGGAATATAAAAGATTGGAATGGTTTAGTGGGTTTTTATAGGGAGTCCGTATCCACACTGTGGACTGTGTCTGGAGGCAAGGATGGCTCACACAGATCTGGAGAGTTTAGAGAGCTTTTGTCCTGGAGATCTGTGGGCATGTTTTGCGTGTTCGTCACGGTCGCACAGTTTCTAAAAATGCCCTCTAAATTTCAGTAAAAGTTTAAAATAAATCAAAAGCTGCCTCTGGAAATTTGGAGCGCAGCTTCCCTGTCCACGTTTATTTACATGAACGTTTGAAAGTGCAAGAATTTTTCCCTTGTGGGCCACTGAAAGAGATTTGTGACTGTGGCGTTTTATGTTCCAGTGTGGAAAAGGAAAATGAGGTGGTTTTTGACCAGACTACTACTATATGTATGGTGCCTGAAGCAGCAGAAAATGTTTGGTGCTGTGCCACCAACAGCAGCAGAAAATACTGACCGCACACAACCCATTGACAGAATATAAAGCGATCGTTATGCTGGTCCAACGACCAGAAGATGAACAGTTTGGTTTGGTATCGGGGAGTTTAACACCACGGCAACATCCTCCCCTGTATGGGTGGTAAAAATCAGTTAAAAAAATTACAAGACATTTTAAACATGCAATCTGAATATTTCTTTGCTTACATGAAATTACATGCAATTATAATAATTAAAAGTTCGATCAAAGGTTGACCTAGCGGAGAACTTCCTGCTGTCCCTCCACAGAATACCTTTGTGATAGCCTAATGGTCTTCTCTGGCCCCAGTGCACGCATCCCCTTCTTTGCTTTAAGCTCTTAAAAGTCCAAGAAGAGAACTATAAAATGAAATATGAAAGAAGAAAAGGTGAAGCGGAGGTCACTGCAGAGCAGTTGCTCAAGAGCGACTGGTTTTCCTCCATCCAGCAGACGTTCTTGGGAGGCACAGCTGCAGTCAGAACCAATCAGTTTCTTTAAGAACCAGTAAGTGTAACATATATTTATGTTCTGAATAAGTATATGCTATATACTTTTGATACAGTGACATGGCCAGATCCTGTCCTATATATCATGCGCATCCTTTAATATGCAGTATTAGATCCACATCACGTTTCTTAGTGATGTCTAACATCTGTCTTGTTTCAGGAAGCAGATGCTTTGTAGCACTCTGCCCTTCAGGATTACTCAAAATTAGAGGCCTTCCTTTCCTTCTATAGGAGACTACATGTTTGAATGTTGATATTTCTGCCCAGTGTTTAAATGCTGCTGTTTATTCAACCTTGTCCCGTCTAATACTAAAATGCTAACTGAAAATAAATGGATGGGGATGGGCCGTGTTAGGTGAGGATGAGTGGATGACGACACTGGGTGGAAGATGCAAACATCGCCTTTTGCTCTAATGGACCCAGCTGTTGTAACGGTAATCATGCACATACAGTCTGTGACAAATGAACAACAAAACCCTCTAATTCAAGGAACCGCTGTCCACAAGAAGAAAAGCAGCAGTTCAGGTGCTTCCTCGTGTCACTGTGAATTCTTGCGCTCCATCAGTCCACAATAATATTTCACTTTAATCCGTTTTGTGGTCAGCTGCCCAGGTTTGGCTGTTCTTGTACCTTCAGTCTCTTTTATTTCTGTTTTTTCATGTTGTGAAATATACATCTAGAGAGCTTGGCTGCCCTTTAAGCCTTTCAGTTTTTATCTGCTTGTTGGTGAATGATGACAGACACGCATAAATAAACACACTTTCTAGCTCACGCTAAAAGACAGTCTTTCTCACGAGACCGGCACACTGACAGGCACACACCCACAACAGAGAAAGGTTAAAGCAGTGTAATCAAAGCCACACTGGATCATTTCATAGTTCAGATGTTTCTGTTTTAGAGGACTGATTGACAAAATTATTAACCTTTTTGTGATACAGTAAAATATACTGACTGCTTTATGGTTAGAGCATAAAAATCATAAACAGAGTGAGAACCCCAGTTCTGAAAAAGTTGGGACGCTGTGTAAAATGTAAATCAAAACCAAATGCAATGATATGCAAATCTTATAAAGCTCATTTTCAATTTGATGGCAGCAAAATGTCTCAGAAAAGTTGAAACAGGGCCGTGTTTAACCCTGTGTAAACATGAAGCCATGTTTACACGCCTTGTCCCTTGCACACAGAGATTTCTTCAGATTTTCTGACTCTATTGATGATACTATACACTGTAGATGATGAGGTGGTCAAAGTCATTGAGGAACATTATTCTAAAATTATTTCACATTTTTAGACCGAGTTTTTTGCAGATCTTTTGTTACACCTATCTCAACTTTTCTGAGACATTTTTCTGCCATCTATGTAAAAATGAGTAAATATTTTCAATGATATATAATAAAATGCAGCAGTTTAACATTTTTTTGGGGGGGGGTTTCTAAGTTCTGTTGTAAGTAAAATATGGGTTTATGGGATTTGCAAATCATTGCATTCTGTTTTTAATTACATTTTATACGGTGTCCCAACATTTCTGGAATTGGGTTTGTAGATGCAATCCAAACAATTGTGGTAAAAATTTAAATTTTGCCTTTGAGAATTTCAGTGCATTACAGTACAGCTTGTGCATGTCTGGGTCCATGGTGAGGCTTCGCTATGTGGAGCTCAGTGATTCTAGTCTGCTATGCTGGGCCCACGGGGTGTCTCTATAGGGAGATTAGTGGCCTTCCGCTGGCTCAGTGGGCTCTGTTAGATTTGGGTCTTAACATTGTTACAACAAGCAGACAAACTGCTTTGCAGCTCTTTTCATTCACCCCCGGTTTTTGAGTGACCCACCAAATGGGTGCTGGGTGGATCGGAGGAAAGGGATGGTAAAGAAGAGAAAGGGATGTCAGGGAGTAAAAAAAAGAAACCAATGACATCCATCGTGAACAGTCATGTTTATTTATTTATTTATTTTTCTGGAAATCCCATCAGTCATCAGCGTGTGAGCAGAGGTAATCGTATTTACTGCTGATTAATTGATAATTGATAAATGCTGTGGTGCAGTTTAGTGCTGAGAGGACCGTGAGCAGGACCATGTGGAACCCCCGCTCAGCCCGGAGATGAAAGACAGACCTCCCCTCATTGTTTTGGTCCTGCATCAGTTTTGTTTTTCAGGAGGCACCAACGAAGGGCAACGAAAGATCTCGATCCAGTCAGCCCCATAAAAAAAAAATGTTGGGGATGGTGGAGGAGGCTGGGCAGGGGACTTCCCTGCCAGGGGATTCCAGATGTGTGACCCGGCACATCAGTCTGCGATAAGAGCGACAGCTGACTCTGAGCAAGAAGCATATGGGAAGACGGAAAAATTGATAAGTCCAGAAGAAAACAATTGTGGAGATATGAAAAAAAAAAAGAGAGAGAATATGGGCAAAGTGACAAATAGACGATTCAGAGATTCTAGCATGGGAAAAAGGGGGTTTTTGAGAAGGAGAGAGGCTTCTGTTATTCATCTGCACTTCACATGTGCAGTCCTTTTTTCACTGAATGTACCAGCATGGTGAGTCCTCGAGGCATCAATAACCAGACGCTCACTCAACACAAGTTTCAGCCCTCTTTCCACCCCTAACAGACTATGTAATAAAACCAGTGTGTTTCACAGAGACTCTCTCTTTTGTCGTCTGCTCCTCCCCCCACATTTTATGTCTAATTACCTTACCAACACTAAGTCGGGCTGTGCAGGGTCACCTATTTATACAACGCTCGCGGGGGGTCGGTAAAAGATGATAGCGATTTATTGGTTGTGTTTTTTTATTTTAATAGACTGCAGGCTCTGCGAGGCACACATGTTTGCTCCTGTTAGTGAAGGGAACTTCTTTTTTCCTCTTCACAGGTTATGACTGACCATCCATGAGCTAATGGCTAATGTTATCTGAGTGATCTGCTCACCACTAGATCCCCCCGCTGTGTCTAACCTGGACACTGCAGAACAAAAACAGACCACATGCTGATCTGTGTTGTTTTAACCCTCTGGGGAGAGGGAAGAGATAAGTGATAAAGATCTCTGTTGGGCTTTTGGCCAATCCCTATTGTTCAGACGGAGAGAGGAATCTATCACTTCATCAGTTCGCTCCGCAGTCAGTGCAGGCACAGTAATGTTTAATGTCAGGGTACGGTATATTCTTTTGTATGTAGCAATGGAGGTTGTGCAAGAGTGAAAGAAGATGAAAAGAAGGGGGGGAGATGTGGAAAAGGGAAAAGAAGCAAAAGTAGCAAAATGTGTGGATAAAGCTGCGACGAGACAATTTACAATCAGGCAAACAGAAATTTAACTCAGAGTCTTAAATCACAATCAGTGTGCTGATTGTGGACGCAGCAGGTCAATTTAAGTTGCATTAGCCTGAATAACGCAAATGTTCCTAAAATATCAGCCACGACAGCGAAAGACCCCAAGAGAATGTCTTCATTTAGTTTGTGGGATTTAATAATCATCGAGTTACAGGAGTTACAGTGAGTGGGCTGTGCAGGACGCCAGTCGCCACAGGACCACCGCAACCACGGGGCTCCTCTGCAGTGTATCGCTTTCATCTCTTCTCCCATGAAAAACCTCTGTTACCCCCCCCACCAAAAAAACCCCTGTACAGTCAACAAAGAGATTCAACCAAAACATAATTTTAGGAATCACTTTATCACTTTACAACGTAAATAGTTGCAATTCATCCACATGAGATCGACTGAGGTGGATGTCAAAGTGGAGAAGAGTCTTGTGTGTGTGTGTGTGTGTGTGTGTGTGTGTGTGTGTAGTCATAATGAGAACAGCATGTATTGAGCAGCAGAGAGAAAAAGCAGCAGAGTGCTGTTAGCTGTCTGTTATCAGTTGGCCTTTGATAGCACATATTCCAAGTAAAATTATAAGGCCATTTAATTTATTAAATGTGGATTAAGTTTTATAAATCTCTTTTATACATGAATCCTTCTCCTCAGAACTACCTAATATTAGGTCCTAATACTAATATTAATGAGCAAAAAAAAAGAAAGGCATAAATATTTGTGTTTGTTTTTTCCTAACAGGCAAAGCTGTCATGTTTGAGTGGCCTCGCTTTTGTGCTTGTATATGTGTGTGTGCCCGTGAGTCAGACTCCAGACAGTGGTAAGCCCAGAGGAAATACAGCTCAATAAAGTATGCAGCCATGTCGAAAAGGACACTTACGTACAGGGCAAAGAAAGGTAACAAGATTTCAAACTTTCACTTAAAAAAAAATACCTAACGATCAAGTCAATTCACCAGGTGATCATAAGTTTTTTTTTTTTACTTTAACAATTTGAAGGCTTCCTTGAAGTCGTATTGTATGATTCACTGACCCTCTCTCTAAGGAAGTGTTATTGTCAACATGTCTTTTTAGAGGACGATGATCTCTGTTGGTCCTGGCTGCTCTCAGGCACCACCTGCATTTGTTGGTGTTAGTAAGGTTAAGGCTATGCCAAGAAGAGATGAGTTGAAAATTAACTGAAATTATCTCTGGGTCTTATTGGTATGAGGTGTAGATGAAAGAAATGCACTGTACTGCATAAGAGGAACAGTCGCATTTTAGGAACCCTGGATATCGGAGATCAGACGCACAGTTTGCTTTTTGTCACCATCTGCTTCTTTCTGAGCACGTGTTTGGTGTGTGTCGTGTGTCTGCTCCTCGGCTTCACACACCATGTGTGTGTTTGTGTGTGCGTGCGCATGTGTCATTCCAGTGTTTGCTGTTGCGACTCAGTTTGGTCTAAAGCACAGGTAACGTATTACGATGTCACATCTGGTCTCGGGTGCTTTTGTCGGGTTGTTTGAAGTTCTGGCCTGAGCTTTGTATCATTTCTCCCTCAGTGACTATTTCACCTCTCTGTCCCTGTCCACTTGAAATGCAGACTGGATGCTGCAGGCTTCGTTCCTCTGCGTGACTTTTTGAAGTTTTAAATCCAGACCTCGGCTGATCCTTGATGATCCAGATATTATAGTGTAAAAAAAAAAAGAAAGAAAAAAGCTGTAAAGATTCAGACTTTGATGATCTG
>VUQG01010050.1:59900-106289 GCA_015106755.1 Etia nguti | reverse complement strand
CTCTGTTTTCTCTCTCTATCACACACACGTAGGACCTCACATCATTACCAGCACCTGGAGGGAAGCAGGTCGGCAGCAGTGTGTCTAAAGCCGGTGTCAGCAGCGGACGGAGCAGCAGCCTGGGCAGAGGCAGCGACTTGACTGCAGCTGTTAGTAAAGTTGGTGGGAGTTTGAAAAGAGGCAGCTTGAGCCATCCTGGCTCTGCTGGCCACCCAGCTGCCAGACAAGCATCCCACACAGCCAGGGCAGGTCCCCGTCTCTGCAGCAGCCGAAGCTTTTCATCCCTCCACACCACCTCCCTCTCTGCTGTTCCCTTCATGAGAAGCAGCCGCTCTCTCAACAGGCTCGACCAGAGATCCACCAGAGATGGTAACTCCACGCATTTATTTTCATTTATGTGTCTAGTTTTCTAGTTTTAAAATAAATATTCAGACTATCCTTGAAGGCTAACTTCCTAAATAGTTCCCTTAATCTAAAGATGAAGAAGTTGCTGATTTAGAAAGAAAATAATGATAAATACACTGAAAAGGACTCACAGATTGTTTTTATCGTCACTGCTGCCTTTATGTCAGAGTCAGACGGTGCAGTAGGGAAGTCACAAGCTAAGAAAGGACAAGACTCTGGGAAGAAAACTCTGAACTCTGGTCGGTTGTCTTCCTCTTTGGAGAAAATCAGGTTTGGTTAAATTCCTTTAAAACGCTTCTTCTCTGAAATGCTGCTGTTTTTTTTAATGAAAAATAAATGTCACATATGGTCTGCAGTCAGTATGTTCCTGTTTTGTCCATCTGCTTTTATGTTTTTAATCAGAGGTAGCAAAGAGCCATGCCATGGAAATAATGCTGACAGAATGAAAACAAGCAGCTCGCCGCAGCCAGCAGAGCCTTCCTCCTCTTTGGTTTCCACCAGTGCACATACCCATCACTGCATCAAAGGAAAGAAACTGGTACTGTTCATTTTAAGATCTTATTTATGTATATATGACAGTTTCCTGTTCAAATCTTAACACACTCATGCTGCAGCTGATGAGCTACAGACCATTCTGTAAATATCTTATGGGTGTGGGTTGAAAATCACTCCACATAAAGGCAAACCTAAGAATTAAAATATCCATATTTATATATTTAGACTGTTTTTCTCTTTATAAGGTGGCCTTGGTTTTTAGAAAGGCACCCTCAAATAAAATTTATTATTATTATTATTAGGAATTGTCCTGCCTGGAGTCATTCAGGTTATTAAATCTGTGCCACGGGCATCTGTCATTGGCTTTGTGGTATTCACTATTTTTGAGAAAGGACAACACCTTTATTACACTACAAACTCTTATTACTGCCCTTATATTAGGAGTTACTGCATATTAAACAAAACTGACAATAAAGGGCAAGCATCTGTGCATCAGGCATTAGTGCATGAGCTGGGTAGCAAGAATCCAGCTTGTTATTTGCTTCCTTCTTGAGTTTTTTTAATACATTTGTAACACTTTAATGTTTCAGATTATTAAACAAATCTTAATATTAGTCAAAGATAACCAGAGGAAATATGAAATGCAGTTTTTAAGTGATGATCTTTTATTTAGGGGAAATTTGTTTGATATGAAACATTAAAGTGTGACAAATATGCAAAAACACAAATCTATCAGGAAGGAGGCAAAATCTTTTTCACAGCCCTGTTAGTTTTCCAGAAAAAAATCAAAGTCATCCAACAGTTTAAGTAAATGGCCTGTAAATGGTAAATGGCCTGTATTTGTATAGTGCTTTACTTAGTCCCTAAGGACCCCAAAGCGCTTTACACTACATTCAGTCATTCACCCATTTACTCTCACATTCACACACTGAACATCAAAGATACTGGTGACAACACTGCAGTGGGAAACTGCTGTTTTAAGCCAAAACATCTGTAATATTTTCCTTAAAGGTTTGGTGATAAAAACAGTGTCCACTTTCACAGACAACAGATGGGGTGTACACGCTGTGTGCAATGACGGCTGGGATGAAACGGAACTGGGTCCACGCAGTGTTCAAGAACGTGCGGCCCAGTTTTACCAATGACAACACAAGGTAGACTTTTTTAAAAGATAAATGCTGCATCATTGGAGTCAAACTTGCATATTAATATATATTCTACTGGGTATGGGATGATTTTTGGAAGGTTTATGATACTCTAAATACTTACAAGCAAACTTAATATATGAATTTACTTAAATTGTACTCACAGCTCTCGTTCAGAGCCGGAGGCTCAGCAGCTGCAAGAGCACGGAACCAGCAACCAGAGACAAGTTTCACATCAGCAGCAGGAAAAAGAGGACTCCAAAGTGCAGGTAGAAAGAGTGCAGAGCTCAGCCAATGGAAATGCTTCATCTTCTCTTCTCCCTGGCTCACCTGGTGATCCAGCTCCTACAGATTCTCCAGCCCAGGTGGAGGAGGAGGGCACAGGTGCTCATCAATGCTCGTTTCTTAGTGGAACCACACAAACTGGTGAGCCATTAAACAAAATGCTGTGAAATCTAAAATCATGTCTATTCATACTGCCACATGCCATAAATATGAATCTAACAGAGTGTATGTTAAGATATTATATATATACTTTTTTTTTTTAAACACATGTGGTCTTCTGTGCAACGGGTGCGAAGAATGCCAAAGTCACGACTCTGTTTCAACAGTGGCGCTGCCAAAGGACGTGGTGAATGACCTTTTGAACGTGCAGAGTACGAGTCAACATCAAACTAAACAGACTCTCCAGAGGGAAGACCAGCAGGTAAACAGCACCTGTGATTGCACAAAAGTCGATGAAACTCTGGCATGTGAGCAGCAAACTGGACAACTTCTCAAAGAGGTGAGATTATATTTGCATTTCCACCACAATAACAAGAACACACATGATATAATTTTCTTATGCATCAAACCAAAAAGCAGAGTCAAACTCAAGGAACAAAACTCTGATCTTTGGTCTGCATTTTTAGGAAACATCAATACAGATATCTGTAATCTACTAAAGAAAAGTCAAATGAATCAGTCGAATAAATGAAATAACTGAATAACACATGAACACATCCATTTTATTACTTTTTTTTTTTTAGCTGGAACAAACTCAGAGGGAACTGTCTCGACTCCAGCAGTTAAACAGGAATCTGCAGGACGAGCTGCAAAGAGAGAAAGAGATCCATTCAAAGGATTGGTTTGGCGCACAGGTATAATGCACAAGACACTCAAATGTACTGTATAGGAGACCCATTTAGAGGTAGGACACACGCGGGGCTCCAAGTGAAAACTGTGAATTTATTCACAGTGAATATCAAAAAAACAGTTTGAAAAGGTCTAAGCAGTTGTAAGATCCAGTGTCCTCAATTCATCTATTTAAATCCAGACAAAACAAGTAAAGAGGGAGAATGGAGACAGACATGGGTACATGACCCGGGACACAACTGGGTTACTGGATATAGAAAGGAAGCACAAAAGATGAAGCTAAACTCACAGAAACTAGAATAAAGAACATAAAAAGCAGACTAAAGCTCAAACACAAAACTTATCATAACCTAGAAAATAACATATTCAGGAACCAGACATCGTTATCTTACACTTTCAAAAACACAAGTCCAGAAAAAATCAAAATCCGACTCAGGGACCACAACATATATCTATGTAAATTCTTAATAGCAAAGTTAATAGGTGGCATATCAGTACTGATATTTTTCCTCATTTGTTTGTTGTTTTAGTTGCTTTCCATATTCTCAAATATTGTAGGTGTTCTTATCTTGGGAGGAGCCTTTATTAACAGTAGTATTGTCCCACAAATATTTGGGGACATATATCTAGTTCTATGGCAGATTTTCCTTCAGAGAGCATATTGAGCACTTGAAAAAAGGGAAGGTTAGGCTGAGTTTGTAATATTGAAATAGGGCCTGTCTTAATGTATCTGTTAGAGAAACACATGTACAGGCTGCATTTTTAAATGTGCTTGATTGCACTGAAATAATTTACATCCAGACAGCGTCTTCTGTAAAAATTTGCCAATCCAAACATGCTGAGCTGTGTGCTGTGGTGACTGTTCGTGAATAATGCAACAGCCGAAAGTAGCTTTTTACTTGTTGACTTCCTTCTGTACCGGTTTGGATTTTTTGGCAGGCCTCCATTGAAAAAAAGATTTCCTGCTTAAGTAAAGGTTAAATTAAAAATAAATAAACAAATAAAAACTAAATAATAGTGAGTTGGAACAAAACCAGGAAAGTTTATCAGTTAACCATCAGCCATGAACACTGATAAATGCCATGATAATATCAATTAGCAAGGGCGTTGTTGGCCAATAGTGATTTTCAGCTCATATACTGGTGCATCCTTAAATGTTGAGCAAACTTCCAAGTTAAAATACTTTAAAGTAGCAGATGAAATGTTATGAAATGTTACATTTTCCTTTAAGCCATCAGGAATTACAATACAATATATTTAATGTTTATATAATCTAAAGTTTTCTCCTAATCAAAGCTTTTTGTCTTGTAGAATAACACCAACTCATCTTTACAGCAAACTTTGGCTCTACAGCGACTGCAGAAGATAAATCAGGACCTTCGCTTCGAGCTGGAAGCACAAAAGAGAAGTCAGGAGGAAGCCAGAGAAGCAGAACTACGGCGAAGAGTAGATCTCTTAGCCCAGCAAGCTCAGCTGCTGGTTACGGGTGACGCCACGGCGCTTGCACAAGCCCATATCGAGCAAGATCGCCAGAGGTTTGAGGAGCAGCAGGTGGAGTGGGAGCGTTGTGTGGCCTCGCTGAAGTCCCAGCTGAACATCAGCGAGGAGCAGAGGAGGGAGACCGAGTCTCGCTTGACACAGCTTCAGCAGGAATTAGATAGCTACCAAAACCTTCAGCTGGAGGCTGAAAAGCTGCGGAAAAATCTTGATGAGGTGTCAGCAAAGCTTCATGCCTATGAAGAGACACAGGCTCAAAAAGATGCTCGGCTACAGAAGCACCTCATGCTCCTTCAAGCAAGTCAGGAGAGGGAGCGACGGAGCTTGATGGCAAGCCTGGCACAGGCTGAGCGGCATTCACAAGACCTCCAGGAGAAACTGGACAGGTCTGAGCAGCAGGTGGAGAGTCTCACCAAGACCCAGACGTGGACGAGAGAAATCGAGGTGGCACAGCGGCAGCTTCAGGAAGAGCTGGCACGTACAATATCTGCCATACAGCGACTCCAGGAGGAAAGAGAGCAGCTCGAGCGTCGCTGCCTGGAGCTGCAGGATCAGTTAGCAGAGGCAGACAGGGAGGTGGGAAAGCTGCAGGAGCGCTTGAAAACAGAAGAAACACACTACTACAACTTGGAGCACACGTATGAGAGAGTCTGTGAGGAACTGCAGGTGGCACTGGGAAAACTGCAGCAAAGGGAGTCCGACACACAAGACATACGAGAAGGATACGAGAGACAGCTTGATAGGAAGGAGCAAGAGCTGAGTGAAGTTTTGCTAAAGATGGAAGTCTTAGGTAACAGCTTGGAGGAGACGGAAGTGAAACTGAATGAGGTGCTGAAAGCATGCACCTGTGCCTCTTCTCAGCTGCAGGATAACTCACCAGAGACTATTCAGCATAACAAGAGGCAACAGCAAGCAACACAGCATATCACTGTGGAAAAGGATATAGACTGTTACCAGCTGTCTAACAGGCCCAATACCGCCGATGTCAGCCTGATGAATTCTAAAGAACCTGCAGAAACGGGCACTCAATCACTTGATGAATCATACCAGTACCTTATCACAGCAGGAGATGACCCAGAGCGCTTTATGTCTGTAATCCAGCTGCTTGAAACCAAGCTTTATGTAACGGAGGAGAAGCTAAGGGACATCACACAAAGGCTGGAGGAACACCAGAGTCACATCAGCTGCCGGGACCCCCAGCTTTGCTCCCAGCTGACCCAGAGTCGAGCGACTACCCAGCACCTCAGTCTGCTGCTTCACAATCAGGCCAAAAAGAGCCAGCGCTTTGCCCAGGAGACAGAGAATCACTGCAGGATGCTAGTCGGCAGGTTTCAGGTGGCTCAGAACATCATACAGGCCTGCAGAGAGAGACTTCAAGCTAGTCCCCTCGATATTCCAGACTCGGAGAAACAGCTGGCTACTGTCGCTGCCTGTCTCCAGCAAGGAGAGAAAGATGCAGTGAAGCATCAGCATGAATCATATAATGTCAGCAAAGGAGAGGACAAGATCCTCAATGATGAGAAATCAGCCGGGGCTGAGAGTAACATAAGTAAACCAACTAATAATCGGTCCTCTTTGGATGAGGAGGGAAGTGTTGAGAGGTGCTTAATGAGGGAAATATTCGTAGTAGAAAAAATCGTGTCTGTCCTTCAGAGCCAACATGGTCAGATAGCCTCAATATCAAGAAAGGATGAGGGGGACGTGGCACAAAGGTACAAAAACATAATCACCCAAAGAATAGCGTTAAAAGTCCAAGAAAGGATGCGATCCGAGAGAACAGGGTGTGACAGCGATGAACTTTTAGAAAGCTTAATCTGTACAGTTTGTGCTGAAGCTGAGCTAATTTATGCTGCCTTAAAAATTCAGCAACAATACAAGGGTGTGACTCAAGTAAACAGCAAAGACGCTGAGGATCGGATGATGGGTCTGGCAGATATCAGTCCTTCGGAGTTGGCTTCTTATGAGGAGAGAGGGCAAGAAGATGCCAGGAGCTTGGAAGAACCAGTAGAAGAGGACCAATCAGATGACAAAAAAATGGAGGAAGTGAAAAAGCCAGACTGGTTAGAGAGACTGATATCCCGGCTGCAGAGAAGGGCTACATTTTTACACCAGCTCTGCCTGGTATTCTCTGATGACAGCAGATCTGTCAGTGATGATGGCATGGAGTACAGAGGGAAGGAAGCTGCTGCCTTTGACTTAAAATGTATGCTGGACCAGGCAAAGTTAATTTATTTGTCAGAGCGGATGTACATGGATTTAAAGCAAGAGTTTCAAATTGACGTGGACAAACTGGAAGAGCAGGGCAACGATGTAATAGATGAGCAGGACGCCTTAAATGACACAATATGCCAGCTTCAAGAAGACAACGGCTCGCTGAGAAAAGAACTGGAGCTGGCTGAAAAGAAGATAATATCAGTAGAGACCGGGAACCAGAAACTCCTGGAAGACATAGAGAAGATTGAGGATTATCATGCAGAACGAATGGAAAAACTGGAAAGCGAGTTTCAGGAGAAGATAAAGGAACTGCAGCACATCCACGAAGAGGAGATGAAGCACTTACATGGTTACTACACCAAGTCCTTTGTTTCCAGAGAGAAACAGAGCAAATCCCGCACAGAGGCACCTCTTTTCATCCAAAATACATCTTGTCTACCAGAGCAGAGTTTGATGGAGCGAGAAACAAAGGAGGACTTTGGGATCCAAATGAATTACAAGAAAGATCTTGAAAACCTTCAGGTAACCAAGACTTCATGTAAGATGATTTGTCTTAAAGTATGTATTTTTTAAAATCATTTTACAGATTTATTTTCTCCATCAAGTTGAAACTTCAGAAAATGCTACGACAGAGCCATTCAGACATTGTTTTATGTTTTACCTCTGGAAAAATTAGCAGGGCTAAACACAATCCCTAAAAGTAAAACCACAATCACCCAAACAGCCCCAATGTTAAAACCACCTGCCTGGTATTGTATTGTCTGATATTGTTTCCTTCTTCCTGGGAAATCAGCTCTGACCTGTCTAATCATGGACACAGGACCTCAGGGAATGTCCTGTGGTGTGTAGCCTTGGGATCTTGGCACTGGATGGCAACACCTCATACACTCACCTTCCAGTTATCCGTCTATATATGTACCCCTGCACTACAAGCTGTTCTCATTTCCTTGCCCACCCCCTTTCCCCCTTTCTTTCACCTTTCGTTAGTGCATGGGGATCTGTGATCTAATTCCCTCTAAGCCTTCCCCAAACCACAGCCTCAATTCTTACTTACTCAATCTGCCATTACCTATTAGAAATGCTGTTAAATCTAAATGAGGATGTGGTCCCAGCTAGTGAATGAATATATCAAATGTATAACCACAGGATCCATGATTTCCCAGCAGAACATTGAATTGCAAATAAATATTGGTCCCTATTGACATGATAACATCACACATCTGCTGCAGATTTGTTGGCTGCACATCCATGACATAAATCTCCTGTTTCACCAAATCCCAAAGGTGCTCTGCTGGATTGAGATCTGGTGATTGTGGAGGCCATTTGACTACAGTGAACTCACTGTTATGTTCAAGAAACCAGTTTTGAGTGTATATAGACTATACCAAGCACAAAAGTTATTTTTGGCTGCTCTCTTATTCACAAGAGCTCGTCACAGCAGCTAGCTCCACATGTTTGATTTGGCAGTTTTTAAAGATGCCCCTCCTGACACACCACCCGGTGAATTTGGGTATCCTCCTGAAATTGAACCTGTTAGGTAAATGTGTAAACCATGACACTACAGAGCCACTCATATCACACAACAACTACTTTTATCATTATGGGCTTCCTGTGAACAGGGGTTGACTGCTGTGGGGGAAATGCACAGGGATCTGATAGAAGACTTGCAGCAGCAACATCAGAAGGAGGTGGCTGAACTTCTGAAGGAGAAAGAGCAGCTCCTACAGGAGGAGACAGCCGCGACAATGGCAGGCAAGCAAGAAACCATGGAACATAAATGCACTGTTGTCAAAGCACATTTTTATTCTTTCAGTTGATTTTAATATGGGGACATTTGTGGGAAAATCACTGTGCAGTTACTTTTCATGGGACATTTTCTCAGTAATAACAAATCTAATTACATTAGTTGTAAGAATGTTATATTAGAGTTATGCCTGATATGAATAATTTCACCAGGGCAGTACTCAAAGTAACTTTTGCTTTTTGACAGCTATTGTGGCAATGAGGAGAGCTCACAAACAGGAGCTAGAGAAAAGCAGACAGTCCCAGCGCATCATGGAAAGTGATGACGTCACGCAGCTCCATGGCGAATACGAGTGAGTGACGTGTGGTCGTTTCAAAATGTTTGCCAAAAAACCCCAGCTAGTATTTTATTGCAGCACTTACTGTAGAGGTGTTGTACTGTATTTGTACTTGCTACCTGTACTTTATATCGTGAGCAGGTAACAGTGTTAAGTGGTATGAAATGTTTCTAGAACTGCAGGTTCAAAAGTTAGTGCTATTTGTTTCCTCTGTGTGCAACAGATCAGAATTATAAATACATATTTTTCATTTAAAAAGATTGGAAATCTGTAGTATGCATATATACAGATGTGAAAGCTACAAAAACAAAACCTGTGGCCTTTTTCGTTGTTTTTTTAAGTTTTCATTTATGCATGAGACAGACTGACTAATATCCATGTACATATGCACATATATGGCTTTTTGTTGAATGACTCATCTCTCAGTTTCCCTTTAGGGCTTCCTGTGCAGATGCTTTAATGTTGTTTACATGAATATTTGGCACCATAATCTGTCATAAAACATACTTTTGTTTTATTCTGAGTGGGATGAGGCTTTAATAGGCTGCACGGGATTAAAGTCTAAACTGGGATGACAGTTTTCATTAAAAATGACATTAATGAGATTGATGATGATTGGAAATCTATTAAACACAGATGGCAAATGACAAATACACGTTTACTTGCAATGAGATTCATGAATTAATAAACCAGCCCATATCATGGAGGATGAGACAACTGCTTGCTTTCCCGTGCGTCGTCATCTGTGCTCTGCTTTGTCATCAAAGGAAGGAGATCCAGTTATTGCAGAAGGAGCTGGAGATGCTGTCGGTTCAGCACACCGAGAAATGCCTGGAAAACTCTCACCTCAGAGAGGAACTGCAAGATGAGAGAAAATCAATGATGCAGTGCCAAAAAGAAAACCAGGAACTCAAAAAGAAACAGGTAGGCAGTCTTCTTTTCACTGAGCTTATATCCACATCTCAGGAGAGACACACAGAGAGGGAGTGCTCCCTGCTGTCCATAAAACAGAGTGCAGAAAATTCAGCTCCTGTATTTTTAATGACTCCAAACAGGCATCAGCAACAGCAATAGTCCAGTTCCTTATCTGTTTTTCTATTTATATTTAATATAGTAAGTTATATAGTTAAGTAAGAAGGAAATTATAGACTGTGTGTGTGTTGATACTGATTAATCTATGTTACAGGTGATTCTGAGGACGAGGGAGGCAGAAATTCAGTTTCTCAGACAGGAATCTCATTCTCTCAGAGAAGAGTTGAAGATTGCTCAAATGGTAGTAATTTTAATTAATTAATTTTTTTTTTAACCTTGTTAGACTTTTGTTAAATGTCAACAAAAAAAGTAATTCACACCTGTCACACAGGACAAAATATATGCTGAGAATAGGCTCAAGACCCCCTATACAAACAGCCAAGGTGAACCCCATCAACATGTCAACAGGTTTGGTGAAGATTTTAAATTCTCCACCTGGTCTCCAAGAAGAGTCACTGCAGGGCAGAGCCACGGTGAGACACGCTTCACAATGTGAACATCATAAAATTAAATAATCTCAAGTGTGTGACATTCATACAAAGCGTGCTGCCTCAGTGTGAAGCCTCATGTCATTTATCAGCACATGGGTAACTAAAGTTAAACTCAAGTTTAGACTGTTTTTTATTTCCTCTTTTCCCCCCTCAGATGACTCTGAGGGAAAGACAAACAGTGCTACTTTTCCAAAGAAATCATCCCTCGTGCGACAAATAAGAGCAGTTAGATCGAAGGTAAGAACTGATGCCTCTTCAGTTTGACCGGAAAGCAAAAGTATCAATTTTTAAAATCTTTAAAAAGTAGATTCTACTGTTGCAATCTTGTCTACAAACACTTAAAAAGAAAAAAAAAGTGCACTCACAGAGTCCTGTTATTAATTCCATAGAAATTAAGAAGGTAAGTAGCAGTCAGATGCTGCTAATCAAATGCACTTGATTAACTGATCATCAGCAAGAGCAGCTCCATGTAATCAGAATTTTTGTGAGTTTGCTGGTCTGCAGGATTCAGGTGTGTGTTAGCACAATGCCAAAATCTTCCCAGGAGTGGACATCCAGCATGGACTCCTGGCAGCACAGATTAGGTTTGCAAAGATGTAGCTAAACAAACCGCAAGACTTCTGGTACACTAAAATTAAGATGTTTGGCCATAATGCAGAGCAGCAGAAAACCAAACAGAGCATATAATCATAAACACCTCATACCAACTGCCAGCACGGTGAAGGAGGGGTGAGGAGTTTGGCATCTTGCACTCATTGATTCTACCATGAACTCCTCTGTATAACAAAATATTCTACAGTCAAATGTAAGGCCATCTCTCTGGCAGCTAAAGTTTGGCTCAAACTGGGTCCTGTAATCAGACAATGACCCGAGGCACAGCAGGAGATCCAAACCTCAACCTGACTGAAATGCTATGGAGCCAAATTAGGAAAAAGCTGTGCATAAAGGAATAGTCACAAAACTCAATGAACTGAGGCAACGATGTAAAGAAGAGTGGGCTAAAATTGCTCAACAACAACGTGAGAGACTGATAAAGTCATGCAGAGACCGATTACTTCCAAGTTATTGCCTCTAAAGGTGCTTCAAGCAGTTAAATGAAGGGGCGTATTTAGGTTTTTTATAGGGGTGCACTCTCTTTATCACATGACTACAACTTTTGCCCTATATCATGACAAAAGACATTTACTGGTAGCATTTCTTATTTTAAATCATTTTTGTGCATCTCTTCATTCCCCAGAGCTTAAAAGAGGGCCTTTCTGTCCAAGAAAGGATGAAGCTGTTTGAGTCATTCTGATCCAGAGAAGATGACCAGCTAACATCTGCACTTCAGAGCTTTTCAAAAACCTGTTTTATTACAACCTTTTTGAGTGTTGAATTATCAGAACAGACCACTAGAGGGCGCAACAAACACAGGTCATTTTACACATACATTCAGTGCATTACACAGAGGTTTTGTAACTTAAAGACAAACTGTATTTTTATTAAAACACAATTCACATAAGTGTATTGGATCACTTGTATTTGACATTATAGGCCACATAACGCAACATTTACCCTTCCAGCAGAGGACATACATTCCTGAAACAGAAGAGATGTTACTGTACTTTTATCACTTTCTGAACCTTCATATTTATTCAAAGCAGCTGCTTTATGACTTGAAATAAATGAGCTTTCAAGTAAAACAAGATTGGTCAAAGTAATGTGGGTCTCTGTTTTCTTATTTAACTACCGTCAGTGTTTCTGTGCTTAAACTGATTTTTCCTACAAACAAAATAGCACTGACTGGATTTCAGTGTCCGAGTGTCTCCACAATCTTACACTTTCAGGAAGAAAAAGTGACTTTAAAATCATAATTACCCTCCAAAAGGAAGAAAAACAGCTTAGAATAGGGTAATATCTTTTTACATAATCTCTGGTAATGAAAGGAGGAAAAGGAAGCACAGTTTTTTGTATGATTTGTTAAATAGTACACCAAAGCACAGTGTTTATACCTTACTATAATTTATTGCTTATATATTGCTTAGATCTTATGCGTCTCCTTGTCTATCTGACTTACCGTTTGTGACAGCAATGCTTCATCTATTTTGGGGACTGGTTGTGTTAAGACAGCTGAACTAAAACTATCTGTCACTTAATCAGTGAATTTGTTGATTTTATCAGTGATTTATTAAATTGTTTGATCAATCAGAAAAAAGAAAATGATGGTAAATGGCCTGTATTTGTATAGCGCTTTTACTTAGTCCCTATGGACCCCAAAGCACTTTACACTACATTCAGTCATCCACCCACTGGTGATGGCAAGCTACATTGTAGCCACAGCTGACAGAGGCGAGGCTGCCGGACACTGGCACCACCGGGCCCTCTGACCACCACCAGTAGGCAACGGGTGAAGTGTTTTGCCCAAGGACACAACGACCGAGACTGTCGGAGCCGGGGCTTGAACCGGCAACCTTCCGATTACAAGACTAACTGTCAACTCTTGAGCCACGATGGCCTCAGACAAATTAAACAAGTGGAGAGCAATATATGTGTACTAATATTTAACTGATGTAAAGTACAGCGCAATAAAAAAATTTTAAACGGTGGAAAGAAATTCAAATTTTTGTTGGTCTGACCACAGAAGAGTTTTGCATTTTGCCTCAGTTTGTTTTAAATGAGCCTCGGCTCAGAGAAGACAGCGGTGTTCCTGCATCATGTTTAAATATGGCTTCTTCTTTGGATGATTTCAATGACAAAATCAAACCTGTTTTTTTATAGAGTGCTCCCGAAATCAAAGCATCTAATACTGATTATGAGCCTTGTCCTTTATGTACAGAGATTTCTCCAGATTCTCTGAATATTTTGATGATATGTACTGTACTGTACTGATACTGAGATATTCAGTCTTTGTAAATTTTCATTGAGACGCATTATTCTGATGGTGTTCCATAATTTGTAGATGTCGTTTTTTTCCAGTTTAAGGAAACTCTGCCTCTCTAAGATGCTCTTTTTATACCCAAACACTAATTTAACCTAATGATCCTCAAAATATTCCTCATACTGCCAATTTTTTTTTTTTTACCACCACTTAATTTTCCAGCCAGTTTTCCCAGCCCCTTCACAACGTTTTAGAGACGTGTTACTACCATCAAATTAAAAATTACGCACTTAAACATTTAAACTTCTGATGTTTTTATGAGATTTTATTGCATTCTGTTTTTATTTACATTCTTACACAGTGTCCTAACCTAAACAGAAACCATTAGAAGCATCTGACCTCAGCATGTAAAATGTGACTCTAGTGATTTTACAACGTTACCTGGAAACTGCAACTTGAGGACACTGAAGTCATTTTACATTGAGGCCCACATACAGACCACTTTAATCTTAAGTGGGCTGTATGAGTGAAATTCCACTTCCTGTGAGTGTAAAGACATTTAACTACATAGTCAATCAATTAAAGATCCTAATATAAGATAAAGAAGTGCAATTTCAACAGCATGTCTCAGCTTTTCTACATGATAAATGTGTTGAATCACAGAAAACTTTCTGGTAGCTCAATGGCCAGATTCTTCCATATTTATAAAACATAAAGTTTTTGTTGATTGATGAACATTTTCTCTTTTTTCTAACCAAAATTTCTATAGTATCTGTTACTTAACTACTTCGGTGTGGTGTGAATGGCTGTGAGGAAGCTACTTATCAGGAGGAAAAGCTGTAAAACTTGTAAAAATAAACATAAAAGTCCAAAAATGTATGCTCTCCTTTATATTTTCAAATTGAAGTCTTTGCCAGGCTGATTCTGGCCCCCTAGACTTATGTTTGACGCCCCTGCTATAAGTCTGGTTTAGGCAACATAGCATACATTACTCCAGAACAAAAACAAATCTTTCCAAAGCATAAAAAAGTTGACTAAATTTTACTTTATGAAGAAATGTTCTTTAAACTACTCACAGGACATCCCGTGCATAGATATAGCCGAGCTGTTAGGGTTACAGGATGAAGCCAGGGTGTCTGGTCACCAAAAACCTGCTGCTGCGCAGCTCAGGATCAAACTGTGTGTCTCTTCCAAGGTAGAAACAGTCTTCTAATTACTTCTAAAATAACTGTCTTACTCAACAGACTTGGTTCACATTACTCAAACACACCTCCCAAAGATTGATGTATGTTAAAACGTATTTATTAATTAATTAGTGTAATCAGCAGAGCTTTTATAAGTGCTTTTTTAAAACATGTTTTTAAGCTTTATTTTTGGGAAACACTGAACCGCATCTCCAGAGATCAAATTTCTGGGTACGTCACAGCTCTCAGTGCTTTTGCAGAGCACATAACTTTGATGGTACCCTGTTCCTTGGAGTCGCATTTCCAAAAAAGAACATCGCACCTCATTAAAACCCAACACCCATCTTTCCTTCCCTGTGACTGCCTGTGAAACTCCAGTCATGGTAGTTGACACTTTCAAATAGCAAAGCTGATTCTTTGTGTTATGCATCATGGATGTAATTCTGCACCTGTGAGCTTTTGTAAGCTGGTGTGAAAATCTATGTTTGTTTTATTTTTGTACACAGATTTTGCATCTTAACGTGACAAATGTGCTTTCTTACTAAAATGTTAAGTATTTGCCTTTTAACTCTCATGTGGCATTTCAGCCAGTGCTGTTGGGAATCTTGTTATAACTGATGGAATTGAATGCAGAAAAGTGCCATCAGTTAAACATTAACTGAATCAATTTCTTCGTAATTAAAGCATTTTATTCCAGATTTTAATGCCCCATTTCTTTTTGTATCAGCAGGGTGACAGAATTCCTGGTATATTTTTTTTTTTTAGTTTATATTGCTGCATTAATTACAACTCTTAACCCTTAGATGCACACTTGGGTTCAAAAATGACCCCACAGGTTGTTATTCTTCAAAATCTTTAAAATGAAAAGTTGCAATATATTCATATTCCAGGTATTCCTCATAAAATATGTTTTTCACATGAGGCCATTTGCATTTTTTATTTATTTTTTCATTAATTTTAAAAAATTGCAGTTTTTGTATCACTACCCCACTCTTCCACAAGTGGGGTCAAAAATGACCCCAAGCAGTTCCTATGGAATCTACTATGAACCTTTAATTCTTAACAACTCTGACTGTCCCACTTACACATCTGATGGTTCAGGAATTCATTTTTACACAGCAACATACATGATTTATAGTTTTTTGTGCATTTCAAACATTGTCCTTTTAAATGTTTTTTTTAATCTAAAGTAACATGGCTGCTATGAGGCCAGCTAGGATCCCTGTGGACCTTGCCCTACAAATGATCCAGGACGGATGGGATGAAGAGCCCATCGGAGGCATTGACTCAGAGTCTGACATCTCAGATATAGAGGACCCAAACTATTGTCCCCCCCACTGAACAAGGCCAGTCAGATACAGAGGAGTCCTCTGATGAGTCCTCTGAAGAGGAAATGGATATTGTGTCCAACAGAATGAGCAGCAAGGGCTCTTACTGGGCAGAGTTACCTCCCAGCCAGGCTTAAACACCAAGCCACAATATTCTGAATAGTCAGCCAGGGCCTGCACCTGGGTTTAGTACTGTCTCTCCAATAGATGCATGGAAGCTGTTTATGTCTGATAATATAATAGAAGAGGTGTTGACCTGCACAAACATGGAGGCACGAAGAGTAGCCACAGACAGGGGAAAAGAGTGGAAAAATGTAATCAAACATGAGCTCATGGCCTTCATCGGATTGAGCATTCTTGCAGGAAGTGAGAAGAACTGAGATGTACTAGTACTAGTCCGTGTCTTTTTTGGGAGTCCTCTGCATAACCCATTGTACAAGGCCACTAACTCTTCGTTTTAAAGATTTTGAAGAATAACAACCGAGTTTATTGCAAAATGCATTGCTTTTATTTGGGGTCATTTCTGGCCCCACTCGTGGAAGAGTGTAGGTATTGGTAGGTTGTGCATCCAAGGGTTAAAGTAGATAATTCATGACAGTCCTCTAAATTCTTCCACGTCTAAGACCCAATCTCCTTCTTTTGGCTGCCAAAGCAGATGATCTCCCTGTTCTCCATCACTGTGGTCTTCCTCTTTTCCTCCTGCCTGGCAGCTCCATATTTAACAGCTTTTGTCCACTATATCCACTTTCCCTCCCCTCCACATGCCCAAACCATCTCAGTTTTGACTCTCGAACTTTGTCTCCAAAGTGCTGAACCTGAGCCGTCCCTCTAAAGCATTCATTCCCAATCTTGTCCATCCTCATCACTCAGAGCAGTTACTAGGCACCCAGTGCCAACCAAGAACTGAATTTAAATACAAAACCTGTTTGGAAATCATTCTTAGTGGCAATAAAATCATTACCGTGTATTTTTAAAAATGATCCTCTCTTTAAATAACAATGTAAAATGCATTCAAATTGCTACATCAGAGTAATAGTGACTGGAAAACATAAACTTTCCTCACTGTATTTTTGTGTGTGTGTGTGTTTATGATTTCATGTGCACCTGCAGGGTTTGTTCTTAGTCGAGGTGCCCCACAAACTCACCAGGCCCTCATGACTGATCAGCAACTGGTGAAGAAACACCAGTACACAGGTGCACCTGCTCGAGCTGTAAAAATAAGTGGCCCATTTAGCCATGCAAAGATCAATTACCGCAACCGGCTCAGAGACCGTTCGCGTCTCCACAGTCCGCTTCTCCAGTGATACACTTCAGTGCTGCTGACAGGACCACGGCTTTGATTATTTGTGCGACACAAGCCCAAGTTTGTGTTCTCAAATCAGCAAAGAGCTGCGCAAACTTCATTCCCACTTTGATTTGAACCACACTGTTATAAAATCAGGTCTAGAGGCGTGTGACCTACATGCAACTTAACTCAAACTCGTCAGTGTTTCCATGACAATGGATAAATCCTACGTCGTTCACCTGAGAATACCAGCCTTGGGACCGGGGGGGTGATGAGGCTGATGGGTGTTTGTGCTGTAAGGAAAATATGCCAAGAACAAACTAAACAAGTTTGGTTCATGAGATCTGTTTGTGATCTGACAGACCAGACCGTGGTTTATTTTTTTAAAGTTTTTTCTTAAATCTAATGACTGATAGAAATCATGTGATTAAAAAAAAATTCACACTCTTTCATTATTCACTTGTATAAGGCAGAATAAGGGAAAGAAAGATTTAATTAGGCTTTTGACTGAGTACAGTAAAGAGTGACCTGGATTCAACCTCTAGTGTGGAGCTATCATTGACTTTATGTGTTACTGGAACTGAGAGTGCTTTATTATTATGTTCATTATGCAGGTCTGAAGCATATCCACTAACTGGAACAGGGAGGTTGGAGAACAGCTACTTAAGAAAGAAAAAAAAAAATCATGCATCTTGTGTATGTTCAGCCTTTTGTTTCTGTCGGGTGGGTGAACAACGCCTCTCTTCCCCACTCACACACAGCTTGTGTTGGCTGCCAACAGATATTTTGTACTGCATCTCATCCTTCATGTTTGCTCTCTCTCTTCCTTGATCACTGCTCTATGAAACAGGCCTGGAAACAAGCTTGTCTTGGGGCTTTGCAAAGTTTACACCCTACTCTGACTTTGTTTCCTCCTGCTGTTTTTAACAAAAGAATTTAAAAAGCAGCACATTACAAGCTACCACCAGTATAGCGATATAGAGTATTGCTGGGTTATTACTGCATAACAGCGGTAGTAGTTTTATTTACAGGGCTTTAAGTAAAAATCGTGCGCCCTTATCCATACAGGGATAACCACAACATGGTAAAACACCTGAAATGAAAATGTAGTGTGCTGATCAGCAATAAGCTGAGAATCTTAAAGGTGATCAAACCCTGCCTCTTGTATGTTCCTCAGTGCAGTCGAGCCTGGCCCACTTTATCCTGCTGCAGAGAAGGGCCCTTTAAATAACTCGCTGGGTATGAAGTATAGGCTGGGCACTGGACACACTTTGTCCTGATAGCACACTCCACATCCCCATCTGGGGCCGCCATCCCCTAACTGAACCCATAACCTATTTACAGGTCTGACATCATAGTAAGACTTCATAGTGTACATGTACAGTAATAATTATGAGCACTTAGAGTGCTAAGATCTATAGTGTTTGTGTTTGTCTGTAGTCTGGCCAATTCTTCATGAATGTCCTTTTTTTATTTTTGCGTGCATTATCTTGCATGCGAGGCAGTGATTCACATGCAAAATGCATGCACCCAAAACAGATCCAGTGGGACTAATACTCACAAAGGTCAAATATTATTTCCTATTATATTTAGAAAACTGATATCGAAGCCATCTCGGCTTAGCTTCCTTGCAGGCCATCATAGTGGCTTGTTGCACGTAAACCTTCCACCGATCCCTCTGCTCTGTGACGTCCTCCAGTGAATCTGGGTTAGGCCAGCACTGGAACTGATAATCCTGTTTTTGTCTTGTTTAAGAATTGTAAAGTGCTGGGCAGATACACATGGCTTGTAGATAACCCACGTTCAGTCCAACGATGCAATATTAAGTTTCAATCTTACTGGTCATGTACACACACACACACACACACACACACACACACATATAAACTGTGTTTAAATATGTTGTATTTTTTTGTTTTTTGCACCATGTGAGGTGCCTTAATTTTGCCTTAATTTTGTTATGTTTGCATAATCACAATATTTGTAATTTTTTTTAATACTTGCACAAGCACAAGTTTACCCCTGTGTTGCATCACCTTCCCTTTCAATAGTACTCTGCAAATTTTGAGTAACTTGGAGGAGCAGCTGCTGCGGTTTTGGAAGCCAAATGTTTCGCAGTTCTTGCATGTTATAAGATTTCAGCTGCCCAGCAGAGATGGGCTTCCTTTCTTCTGTTTTTTTTTTTAATAATCTCTAAATGTTTTCACTTGCTCACATCTCTGGACTACAGACAGACTGCCTTGCCTTTTTTCCCGACAAAGCCACACTTTGTAATATGTGCAAATTCCAGTTTAGCATTGCCCTGAAATAAGTGAGGCCTTACCTGAAAAGATACCCTCTGGATGACAGCATGCGTTGCTCTAAAATTTGCATATATTCAATAATTAGACATTCACATAGGTGCAGGCTATCACTGCCTTGGGCACTAATGCACCCCTCATAACATGCTGGCTTTTAACCTATAACCTCTACAGACTCTCCTCCTACAGAGGATGCAGTGACGAGAATTACCAGAATTTTAAGGTTTTCATTAGTCAGACCATAAGAGGTCATGCAGCCATGAAAGTCAGTGCTGCTTTTCAGGTTTCTCTGATTATTTTAATGGCACAGAAAATGTAGCATAGAAAATGAAACCCCTAATTTCATGAAGTTGATTTTTTTTTAAAGCCATCCAAATCATTTAAACCATTTCTCAGTCTAAACATCTGATACTCTGTTTGTAGATATGATAATGCAATATAGCAGCATGGTTGTGCTGTGGTTAGCAGTGTCGCTGCCGAACAACAGTGTCCTGGCTTTGAACCTAGTCTGTGTGGCGTTCGTGTGATCTCCCAGTGTCTGCATGGGTTCACTCCAGTTACTCCAGCTTTCTCCTACAATCACAACAACAGTCATGTCAAGGCATTTTATATTGTAAGTTAACAACCATACAAACCTATATATGTATATATGACTCTTCATATGACCATCATCCCAAAATGCTGTTTTCTCTAATCATGGTTACACACCTTTAAAAACACGGAAATTCCTGTTGGCATTAGCGGTTTGAGTTCAGTTGCTAAGTAATGAATGATATCACGCTAACACACTGAATTCTAATGGTAACTATCGTAAGAAATTTGCACCTGTGTATCATCAACATAGTCTCATTTCAACTTTGTTGGCATGCTGATGCCGTCCATAGGTATAACTGCTTGAGCTTCTAGTGCAGCCTTTAACAACTCCTCAGTAGCCCTGTGACGTACAAGACGCTTCCAGACTTCCTCGTTCACTCAGGCATGCACACAAAAATCAGAAACTGCCTACATGGTCTCTTCAAAGTCCAGCATATATTCAACAAGAGCTGTTCTGCTTTCTCACTGAGTAAAAATGGAGACCACCCACTCTGTGATCTGCTAGATTTTAGTTAGAAAATAGGGTATACATATGAAGTATAATCTATATTTGGAAATAAAAAGTTTACTCATGTAGAAGCAGCGTGGTGTGTTCTTTAGGCAATGCTGCCACAGTATAATCAAATACATTGTCATAAAAAACAACACAACCCAAAGAAACCAGTGTGTCCCCTATCGCTCTGTGGTACACAACAGTCCTGAATAAACCAGTCAGTTGTTTCAACGCCGCTGATCATCACCTGACTGTCAACACTTTGTAGGGGAAGCGCATGTAGTCTCCAAATGCCAAGTATCTACAGTGACACTGTGGAAGGGAGGGGGAGGACTGGAGCTGAGCAGTGAGCAATAGTTCACTAGATGTGGGATACAGAGTGGGATCTGCAGCAGAATGAGATCAGATAGCAGATACACTAAGAAAGTGTGAGACACGTGGAAGAAGAGAGACTGCCGACTCTCCCAAGACTCTAAAATAAGCTGTGAAGAATTGACTTTTTTGATTGGATTGGACTGGACTCAACAGGCCACGTGAACACTACATTCATTTGATTTGGGATGGCTGTGATCAAGGTGCTGTTCTGTTTTTGAAGATCACAATTACAACTTCGCTGCTTCACGAAAACCATTTTGTTATTTCTGGTCTGTTCCCGATCAACTGGATATCAATCCAGGGGTGACCCTGGAGTATTTGAGAGCACGAGTGATTGCTTTCCTCATTCAGTGGAGAAAGAGATGAAGAAACTCTGTGGCTATTTACTTTTCTACCTCAGGAGGATAGAAGAAGAGAAGAATTGAAGGAAGCTTGAGGTCAAACATGAAGCAGCTTGGCTAGAAAGCTTGGAGATTTGGAAGAAAAGGAAAGCTGGAAATTAGCGTTTTCTTGCGAATAAGGTAAGCCGCTTGCCTCTTGCTGCTCAATTCATTGATGTTTTCAGTGAGAACAGTTTCTGCTGTGATAAATGCCAGCAGATAAAAAGACTCATCGCTGCTCCTGAGTTAAGATCACAGCCCAGCAGGCAGAGTGAGGCTCCTGAGAGAGCCAAGGAGCAGTCGCACAAATAATTAGATATTAATATCCATTGGACACTCAACATCCTGCTTCCTAGCAACTAGACCTTCGAGAAACACTCACTCACAGGGGGAAAAATGGTCAAATTTGTTATTATAAGTGTCATCCTTGATCCTGAACTCTAAGCTCTAACAAATATATCCCTTCTTGACTTCTACCTGGTCTGTTATATGTACTGGGTATTAATGTCTAACTACCCATGGTGTGGTCAGCTTCTATTTTTAACTTTTGTTTTTTAATGCATCTTTTATACTGATGGGAAAAAAAATACCCTTATCCTATTTATGACCTGACTAGCCTCCTGTAATGTTCTCAGACATACCAAAGAGAGTCCAAACAACATAATGCATGATAAAAATATCTGAAAGTAAGCAGGACACAGCTTGTGCAAACCTGTAGTTGAGGTGCTTTCCACTGAATCTCTCCTGTTTACAGGGCAGTGATGTCACTGCTTCCTATTTAAGGGCTCTTTAAAATTATTTAAGGTACATCAGACCAGAATGCAGCAGCATCATTCAATTCAGCGGAAACCAAAAAATAAATAAAATTAATAATATTAATATTAATACGTGTCTGTGGGCATTTCCAAACTTATTGCTGGAGTCCTTCTAGATGTTTCTAGAAGTCTCTCTACTTTGGCAACAATGGCGAAATGCATTTGGGCACTTATGTGGGCAGTTATTTTAAAGCAGTACCTCAAAATAACTTTACTTTCAGTAGTCACCAGGACACTGGAAATGCACAATCACCATTCAAATTTGATGAAAACTGCTTCACATGTTAGCTGACTCTGACAACAAAAAGAGGTTTAAAAACATCTTTTACCTCCGTGGAATTTATATTCCTAACATCATCTTTGACGTCATGTAAGTTTGCATTCAGGGTACCGTTTCTCTCTGATCATGTCTCACACAACACAGTAACACATTTTTGTATATCAATGTGAAAAACGAAACAATCACCAAGTCAGCAAGGTGATGTTAGCATTTAGCTCCAAGCACTGCCTTGCATAGCCGAGTGTTGTGTTTAATAAAATTGAGATTAGCCTTTTTAAAAACGTGTGTAATGTTTGTGTGTGGGCGCATATATACTACAGATTGATGGTATAGTCTTAAAATTACATCGTGATATGACAAGAATATTTACAATAACAATATTTTTGAAAATACAAGAAAAGAAAAACATATATGAAAAACATATATGATGGTTGCAGGTTGCAGCCTTCTTTTCCAAGGCTGATGACACACCACCTAACTGTGAATCTATCGAAACATAGGCAGCAGCAGTAGCATTATATAGTGTACTAGTAGTGAAACAGCATAAATCAAATGTAAGCATAAAAGTATCCTAGGTGGTATTTTCCCATGAAATTTAAAGTAAACGTGTAAAAAATAACTGTTTAACACTTTGTCACACAAGACTGAAAAATATTTTCTACCTGGGATGTTGAATCTTGGGTTGAGCTTTTTGACCAGCTGCCTAAACTCCTGTTTTTCCACCGTAACCATATCAGTAATTTCCATCCACCGTTTGCTCTTCCTGTCACATGGAAAGAAGCTAGCATTGCTTGGTTGAGTTATTTGTTTTCATTTGGGTTACACGTCACCAGCTGCTAGCATCTCGTCCTTCACAGCCTGGTTGCACTCAACAGCGTATTTTTAAGCATCAAGTGGTGAAATGAGTTTGTTATTTCCATCTTTACTAAGAACAATTTTCTTTTTCTGCTTACTTTACAAAGCACAGACACGTCCGGGCTTGTTGCATTGTTGTTCACACTGGGGAGCGTAAACTATGACATTGCTATAACAATAATATCGCAGTGTAACATTTTAATATAAGGTAAAACTTTACACCAGTATCATTGCGAACGATTCAATGTAACATGACCCTAATCACAGGTGCAGCTGCGTTTTATCCACATGTAAAAGAAGTTCTGAGGCTTTTACCTTTTCAGTGTGCTCTCAAACATGCATTTTAATGGTAGCTTTTTTATATACATACATATTTTTTGTGTTTTTTAGCCTTTATAGCACAGTAGGCAGAAGATAAGAAAACTAGAACAAAAAAAATGTGGTAAATAACCTCAGAGCAAATTCAAACCCAGGCCTCAACATTAGCTTTACAGTATATGAGTTGCCAGTAACCTATTTAAGATGGATAAAGCCTGATCAGTGCTCTGTGTACGGCTTATTTAGTGAGTGAAAAATGCACAACAGTGGCAGAAGAGACTAAAAGTTTACAGTTTTACTACTGGTTACGTTCAATGCCGCCATCTTGGCTGGCTAACTCGGGGTATGTCGGTCTGTTCCGACTTTCGGAGTGGGAAATCCAAGTTGAGGGGGTGTTCCATAAAAAATTTACAACTGGGAACTCAGAATTTCCGACTTCTAAATTATTCATGAACTACACCACCCTGTTTCTAAACAACAGAGAATTTTAAAAAATCTACCAGTCTGCAAATTTTCATGCTCTCTTCAAATTTTTTTTTTTACCTAATCAAACAAAACTTTGCACAAATGTTGTCAAACATACAGCAGTTATTAATATCTATATTTTTCTTTTCTATTATAATCTATTGCAGCAGTCCCCAACCCCCGGGCCACGGTCCGTGAGTCGTTTGGTACTGGGCCGCGAGAGTTGAGGCTCAGGTGTGAAATTTATGGTTTTCAGGGTTTTTATCATAATTTTTTAAATTGTTTTTAACATTAACACAGTTTCCCTGGGTCTTTTCCCGTGTGTTAGGGTGAATCCCCTATGAATGCTATGTTATGTTCTCCATTTCCATTTGGTTCAAGTGTCCTGTTAAACGTACATCGCCTGAACGTAAATTAATAGTCACCAAAATTTGTGTCCACAGCAGAATTTTGTTCAAGTCACCACTAAATACGGAATGAAAAACTCTCTATAGTTATAACAGTTTTGGAAAAACATTTCAAGAAATGAGGTGTGGCTAGATCATTCCAAAACATTTACTCATTTTGTTGAAGAGAAATTTTATATGCGCCTTTGCATGTATAGTGTGCAACTGAAGGTGTAATACATTTAAGAAAATAAGAGTGCAAAGATTATTTTTAAGACTGTGAGCGACAGTAAGTTGAGGGTTTTTTTTGGTGTTTGGGAAGGAGGTGCAATGTCATACAAAAGCTATGTAATGCCATGATTTTTAAAACTTTGATTTCAAAAGCTACTTTCGGCATGCTGTATAACATTATTGCTTAGTACAACAAAAACTGGAAAAAAGGGTTTACTCCACATAAAGTGCACCTTTTTTCAGAGAGAAAAATCCCACTAAAGTGCCTGAAGTGATGCCATTGATTTCTGCCATCAAACCATTTCTATCTCCATGATACCCGGTGTTCTGCCCCATCTTTTTCAGCCCATATTACTTTTCAGTTCAGCCTCACAAGGGAATCACACAGCCTCATCACTGTACTCCAGTGACTCTAATAGTTTTGCCAGCTGGAAGAAACAGAAGACACGTCACATAAAATGGCAGGGCATTGGATTAGCTGGCTATTTCTGTACCTTGTTGAACAGTGAAACATTCATTGTATATACCACTGAATTTCTAACAGAAGAGGTGAAATGAAAGCAAAGCAGAGTTTTTTATTGGATGCTATTACAAATCTTTTATCTATTAAATGTGTGTTTTATTTTACTTCAGCAATGTATAAGCAACTTCAAAAAAACTGAAGATGATGAATTAAGCTACGTGGAGAGCTGAACCGAAATCAGCAGTGACACATTTATAAGTGTAGACGTGCTTTGGTTGAGAAAGAAATGTAATATCTGTAATGTGGATGGCAGAAGACATCAAAATGAATAGAGAAAAATTAATTCAATCATGCCAAAGGTACTTCAGGAAGGGGAAATTGAATGAGAAAAGAGCATCATTTTCACTGGGCTTGACTAATGAATCTGATACACAATACTGATAACCATGTGACCCTACCGCCTTCTGATGCTATGTGATTATCTCAATTCTTTGCTTAAACAAAGGTAAATACAATTATCTTTTTTTCCTATTATTTGATGTTGTGTATTAATATTCTGCCTGTGTTTCCTTTACAGCAACCTTTACAGTGCTGGGCAGAGCTGTGCACTTCCCCTGAGCCTGGTCAGTTTTGTATGAGCCAGGCTGAAGTGTGAAGCCCTGTGGCTGTGCTCCACTGAGGCATGAGTGTGGGAAGAGCCCACCACCACCACCACAGCTTCTTGTCCTGTGAAGAAGAAGGCTTTAGACTGAGCACTATGCCTGCTGTGGGCAGTTTTGGCAATGGAAAGATCCACACACGGCGCAAACAGCACAGCCGGTTTGTCGGCAAGACCGGCCAATGTAACATCCATTTCGCAAACATGGATGAGAAGTCACAGCGGTACATATCTGACATTTTCACTACTTGCGTGGACATCCGCTGGCGATACATGTTCCTGCTGTTCAGCTTGGTGTTTGTGGTGTCCTGGTTAATGTTTGGCTTTGCGTTCTGGGTCATTGGCCTCCTCCATGGTGACATGGACTATCAAGGAAGGGACGACGGTTTTGTTCCTTGTGTCATGAACGTTCACACCTTTGTGGCAGCTTTCCTGTTCTCCGTTGAGACCCAAACAACCATTGGTTACGGAGCTCGCTTTGTCACAGAGGAATGCCCAGCAGCTGTCTTCATGGTGGTCTTTCAGTCTATTATGGGCTGCATCATTGATGCCTTTATGATTGGTGCCATCATGGCAAAGATGGCAAGGCCCAAAAAGCGTGCAGAGACGCTACTTTTCAGCCACAATGCAGTAATCGCTATGCGTGATGGGAAGCTGTGCCTCATGTTCAGAGTTGCAAACCTAAGGAAGAGCCACATCGTGGAAGCTCACGTGAGAGCCCAGCTGGTGAAGCCCCGCTACACAGAGGAAGGCGAGTACATCCCCCTGGATCAGATCGACATGAACGTCGGATACGACAAAGGCACGGACCGCCTGTTTCTGGTTGCCCCGCTCACCGTCATACACGAAATTGATGAAGAAAGTCCACTCTTTGGCATCAGCAAACAAGATCTCGAAGCAGCCGACTTTGAGCTAGTAATTATACTTGAAGGGCTGGTGGAGGCCACAGCCATGACGACGCAAGCACGCAGCTCGTACCTGCCCTCGGAGATCCTGTGGGGTCACCGCTTTGAGCCCGTCATTTTTGAGGAGAAGAACCAGTACAGGATAGATTACGCCTACTTTCACAAAACATTCGAAGTACCATCCACCCCCAGGTGCAGTGC
The DNA here is from genome assembly GCA_015106755.1 of Etia nguti. Classification (NCBI taxonomy): domain Eukaryota; kingdom Metazoa; phylum Chordata; class Actinopteri; order Cichliformes; family Cichlidae; genus Etia; species Etia nguti. The sequence goes on along the minus strand of VUQG01010050.1, from coordinate 79,422 downwards.
CAAAGACATGGAGGAGAGAAAATTCCCAACATCTGGCGCCAACTCTTTCTGCTATGAGAATGAGCTGGCCTTCATCAGCAGGGATGAGGAGGACGAGGGAGAGATGGAGAAAGAGCAGGACAGAGAGTGTCCATCTGAGTTAGTGAATGAGTCGACATTTACCGAACACGAAACGCCCTCTCGTAGAGAATCTGAGATTTAACCTTTGTCTGGTGCTTGTTTTGAGCATCGCCACATGAAGTGACCTATGACTGTCATTCTGCTGATATGAGGACACCGCTGAGGCAGGTGGAGGACCAGCAGTACGGACTAGTGAAACTCGTCCGTGGACATTTCAGGCTCTCCTGAGATGATCACTGAGTTTTATGAAACACAGCTGTCATGTTACGATTGCAGATGTTCCTAGTAATAAAATGCATGACAATAGCATAGTTTTGTATAAATATTTTGAGAAATGTTTCCCAGTCATGGCGGGACTATCTGTAGGTTCCTCAAATTTGCAGCGACGTGTGCAGTGAACTTGACTGAACTTGAAGTTATCGTTTAGGAAACTAAACCTGTAGAATACTTCTCCGAGCTCAACTGATAAAAACCAAAGTATAACTCAAAAGTGGATGAGAGACAGATTTTCATCCTAAGCAAACTTAACACTTCTTTGAATGACAACAATATTAAAATGCTCTTCATCAAACACTGTCAGTGACTGACTTGGCTGGTTGGCACAAATGCAGTTATGAGCGCAAGACAAGGTAGAGTTACACATATTTCTATCACAAAAAGGGGAAACACAAATGATGTTATATCATTGGTAAGTTTTGTATATAGCAGGGAAAACTATTCATCTCTGTTTATTTCAGCCAGTGACAAATGTTGGATCTTAAATTTTCATTTTAATTAATTGCAGTTTACTAGAAACTCAGTGGCATTACGAGTAGGAGTGGGACAAAATATGGATAAGGCAATATCTTGTATAGCTTTACTGTACAGCTTGGTACATTGCTGGAAATTATGATACTCTTGGAGCTCCAAACTGATTCCCCTGCTAGTTTGATTTACCAGGGACACCAAGTCATGACACTTCATAGTGTGTATTAAATTAAAGTTATTGCAAGAAGCTTACACGGAGAAAGTGGTGCTGGACAGCAGGGGAAAGAAAATGAGTGGGATAATTAATTGAATTTATAAATGTTTATAAAATGAATTATTCTTATTATGTACTGTATATTATAATATTGACACACAGAAACACAAACTAACACCACATTACAGTGAATAAACACATGATTCATTTCCCCCTTTTTTTTGTCTTACCATGTATTAAGTATTCCAAGTATGCTGTAACCTGATATCACTTGTTTTCATTGCTAATATACCATTGAAGAACTAGTTTGCTCACTCCTACTGGTAACTATTATTAACCTTTTCAAACTTTCCACTGGTACTGTACACATTATGCAGTTTACTCTGATAATAAAAGCTCCAAACAAAGGCTCCTTAATTAGAGACAGTTCCCAATAAACAGGATCATCTTTTCCAGGTTGGGACTGTCGGTTTTGTCTGGCAAATGATTTTATCTGCTGTGCCTAGCTGGTTAATCAAGGTATTGTTAGTTTCACAATCTGGCTGAAAAAGCTGTGTCCGGCTGACTTTGTGAAGTCTTTAAAACAAGAAAAGGGTTCTTAAATATAGAAGTTCTTGTGACTATCATGATACAAAGACTAAGGCTAAAAGCCTCAAGCCCAAAACGTGCACTCTCACAAGTTGCAGAACCAGTGCATAAAACCTTCTAATAAAGAAAGTGCATTGATCTTGTACATAAATAGGTATTTGTAACACACAAATTCTAGGTCTGAGCAACAGCCAGCTATGAGAAAAAGATCACTTCAGGGAATTATTAGACAAACACTTAAATCAGAAGGAAACAATCCCAGCTACAGTATTTCGTGCTAAAAAGTTGGGGGGTGGGAGGGAAAGAGTCCAACTTGCAAAATGGATATAAAACAGTCCTGAATGCTTGAAAAGAAGGCAACCGGACTCCTCTAAGCTCCTGAGAATGTTTTGCCTCTCATCCAAGAGGCTTCTTCAGTTCTAAAACAAGTGGTGGAGAATTCCAGGTATCTAACCCCTAGTATGCCTGTGCCCTTGGAGGTGGTCCTGGGGGTAGTATTAATCACGTGAGTTGTCACATGACAAGACCCAAGGTGTGAAAAAAGGCATGGAACTTCATCTCCCCATTATCATGTGAGCTGTCTTGATGAATGCTCAAAGCTGAATCAGTTCATCTGGACGTTTTCAGTCGACATCTCATAACTCACCCAAGTGAATTTCAGTTCTTGCCTGACTGCAGATTTCTCAAGCTTTATAAACAAATCATTTTCATAATAACCAAAAGTAGCTCCATTGTCATGACCACTGATCAATGGCCATGAGTATAAATTTAAAGAGAGTTGATTGTTGAGAGGAGAAACATCTTCAAAAACCTTAATAAATCCACTTGCCTTCTTTTTAAGCATTCAAGACTACCATGACCTGGATTACTGACACACAGTTCAAAGCCAGCTGGATTCAGCAGTTATCCTGCTAGATCCAGCATCCTGTACGGGGCAGACTAACAACCACCCCATCCTCAGCAAGCCAGAGAAACAGAAAAACATGCAGCATTGTTTGCCATGTGGAGTATAAGTAGACTAGAGTGGAAGCACAATCAAATACACCTGCCTTCAATTAACCCAACAAAAGCACAGCCGTTGGCTGTAGGAATTGTGAAACTCACAGACCCACAAATCCACTCCAAAATCAGTGCCAATTACCCACAACAACTGTGGAGGTGGATTATAGTGCAGAACAGTCCATGTACCCTGTTACAAATTTCACTCCTCCATTGAGCTATGATAAGAAAAAGTAGAAGTTATTTTGTTGAGGAAATGTGGCGTAGTTTACAAACTACAACCAAGACAGAGATTATATTTTTATTAGAGGGCCTTTGGTATGCTCCACAGATTAAAAATGCAGAGAAAAGGCTTTTATAATCAGTATTACAGTAAATATTGCAACTGTAGGTTGGCTGGTGATGAAACTAGACCATGGAAAATGAAGCACAGATATGCTAACATTAGCTTACAGTGGATTTGATCTGAGCACGTCTTTTATTGTCTTCTGCTTAACCAGTGACTCCACAAAAAAGATAATTTCTTTGGATGTTTGAAGCCTGTAATAGTCTAAAGTAAGCATGTTTGCTAGGTTTACCTAGATAACCTCACCTGGTGTTACTACCAAGGTCAGCAATGTTTCAGACATGCTTTGCTCACTTACAGCTACTGAGCTACGATTGCACATTTCGTAGTCTGAGTCAGAACTTAGAAAACTCTCATTGGAAATAAATCTGTCCGTTCTTCTCAGAGGCAACAGACTATGAAATAAAAATAAAACCGCCCACTTTTCTCCTTATAAATGTTATCCTGCAAATCAAAATGTCAACTTGAGCTGTGTGGATGTGAAAAAATATATTTAGAAATAAGCAAATGCTAATAAGATCTAACGGCTCACTGGTTAAAAAAACAACAAAAAAAACTTGAAAGTTAATTTTGGAGGGACCCCATTGGCAACAGAAGAGTCTAATTAAAGTAATCTGAAATGAAGCACTGTGCCAAATGTGACCCATGGGAGACAGAGTGGGCTAATACTGTGTCACATCTGAGCCCTTTACGAGGACAAATCCAAAAGGGGATGCCTGACACAACAACTATGTTCATATAAAGTCTTCTGATTCATAGATTCTCAGATTTGAGGGGATTTTCAGAAGATATGTCAAATTTTTTTCTGCGAAACAGGTATTTAGAGTAAAATCAGAACATTTTAACAATCTCAATCAGTGCAAGCTAATCAAATCTTGTGTAAGATACCTTAAACTATTTATTAATTGAGATAAATGAATGTGAAAAAAAAAAAAGCAAAGTGACCCTGAGCGTCCTAGTTTTACTCTGACCTGCTCATCTAGTGGAAGATCACATGCAGGGCTAAAAAAAAAGAAATGATAACAGCCACTGAACAGATGCACTTTATTCATTTTTGTTCTGCTATTTAATCTCTTTTTAACAGTCCAATGCTTTTCTTGAGGAGGGAATATTGTCTTAAACTTCTTTTTCTTCTTAATAAGAATAATAGGTCAGACTGTGTATTATCTCAGGAGAGACAAATTAGTTTCCCCTCCATATTCTTCAAACTAAAAACTCCATGTGGGTTAACTTAGACGCCTAACTGCCATTTCAGCACATTTCAACACATTTGTATATCTCTATATATTGCTGACTTGTACTGAAACAGAATAGGTTTGCTCTAGAAAACAAATGGTGGTTCAAATGCACCAAGAGTAAGGTCAAAGAGTTTTTCCATGTAAAATGGCAAAAAGTTCAGTACATCTGTCAGTCTATTGTAAATACATTTTTTGCTTATGATTTGTCAGGCTGAGTGCTCATAATTATAGACAGAGAGAGATATATACACTCACTAGCCACTTTGTTAGGTACACCTGTCCAGCTGCTTTTAATCAAATATCTCATCAGCCAATCACATTGCAGCCACTGGGGATAGGGGAAGAAAAGTGATTTAAGTGACTTTGAACATGGCACGGTTGTTGATGCTGGTCTGAGTCTTTCAGAAACTGCTCATCTACTGGGATCTTCCCATGCAACAGAATAAAATATTCAGTGAGTGAAAAAAATACTTTGTTAATAGTAGAGGTCAGAGGAGAATGGCCAGACTGCTTCAAGGAAAGCATCATATAATCATTTGTTACAGCCAAAGTATGCAGAAGAGCATCTCCGAATGCAAAACACGTGAAATCTTATAGCAGATGGGCTACAGCAGCACAACGCCAGACTAGGTGCCGCTCCTGTCAGCTAAGAACAGGAAACTGAGGCTACAGATTACACAGACTCACCAAAATTAGACAGTAAAAGATTGTAAAAATGGATCCATCCTGCCTTGTTTGAACCATAAAGTCAGGTATTGGTTGTCTAATGGTTTGGGTGATCTTCTGGTGGCAGGAGAACACACTGTGTACCTAATAAAATGTGGGGTGAGTGTAAGTTGGCACACAATTTTACAAAAGTAAGGGGTTGGAATTTTTAGTGTCTTGAAAATACAGAAACTGGAAATACTCTTTTTGCCTAAAGGATTGAAATTACATCTAATGAACTGAACATCTCTGACCTCATTTTGCTCTTTCCCACTAAATGCATTTGAAGCCAAACTATTTTTGTTTTCTTGCAGTTTCATTTGTTGTGTGAGACAACACCTTAAAAGTGGGAGATGCACTAAAAAAAAAGAAGAAAAAAGAAAGACTCCTCCTGCTCATTACCACAATAAAATCTGTCTGATAAGCCAAGTTTTCCTTCTTTTTTGCCCTTTGTGGTAGTCAGACACTAAGGACATGAATAATCTTACAATAAGCATCTGATGAGTGCGTATGGTGTAGCGTGACTGAGGAAAGTAAGTGAGCCGTTTGATAAGCAGAAAGGAATGGACTTTGATTTATGGCTGTGATTTGGTTTGAGGGTATCTGGTTGGGGTCAGAGGTTTCTTCTTTCGCTCTTATGCAACCAATCAGTCACGTCTTTGCATACACACACACAAGACTTGGCAGTTCTTTTGGATTTCGCTGCCCTGTAACCTTGAGCACTTGTAGAGGGATCACATGCACATATACTCACACCACAGAAATCTGATGTTGAGCCTTTGTCACTGTTCCTGCTGTAGTTTAACAGGTTGTTTTCATTCTCTTTAGCTGTCTTTCACAGTCACAGACAGTCTCCACTGATAGGAAACACTTCAAATTTGGTTAAAATGTCCAAATATTATATTGCCTCTATGTGTTGGTGGTACCTCTGTCTAATCGTAATTCTACCCAGATCTAGTTTTACTCAATTACCAGCTAATGTGACCCGACATATCAGGAGTCCAATTGAGGCTGTGAGAAATATTAAACTGGTGGCACACTGTTCTGTATTTAATTACATTTGACTTTCATGCTATTAGTGCCAAATGAAAGCACAATTTCTTACTTTTATCCGTCTGTATCCTCTGAGATGTGCTGTGTGTGATGGAAGGAGCACTGAGAATAAACCTGGGATGCTTCCCACCCACTCTGCACTGTTGTGGAGGATGAGAAGCCGTTGAGGGTCAGTCTTCAAACATGCAGAGTGGGTTGCTGAAAGGCAAATTCAGCCTTAATTGGACCAACTCTATTCTTTACCTCAGCTCCTAGAAGGAGGTGGAGGGTGGAAAAAAGAAAATAACATGATGCAGCACTAACAGCTGCATTTCCATTCCTTAAGCAATAAATCCAGACATTTTAGACCTGGATTATACTCTTATGGACTATAAAGTCGCGCATATCCAGAGTTCAATTTGCTGCACTTACAAAACGCTGCAAGCTCATTGTTTCTTGAGCATCTGACAAAAGAAAACTTAACCCTGAAAGATGACACGCTCTCTCTGTGCAATAAAAGATATGGCATGGGTGCTATTTAACACTTTCCTTTCTGTTCCTGCATGCTGTATCTGTTGTTAAAATGCAACACATTGTTTTAAAAAAAGGTTAAATGTTACGACAGAGTATTTGGAATACACTAAAAAAAGGCACAAAAAAACAGGATTGCTAATTTTGCTAAAAAGCTCAAATGTGGAGAATAAACTTGCCATTTCAAATCAAACCACTGCCACGGCTGCGATACCCCCTACAAAACGACTAGTGTAGATGAGTTAGTGAAACAACTCGTCTTATTGTGTCTTGATATACAACATACCCCCCTCTCCACTGCTCGAGGGTGTAACCATCGATATCCTTGCATCTGTCCATTGCTAACTATTACATCTTGCATAAATCCAGCCAACTCGTCCAGCTTTCTGCACACTCTCTTCAACATCCATATACTCATCACCACACCGTGTCTATGTGCTAAATAGTATTTTGAGTTCAATCTCAAAATGCACAAATTTAAAAAAAACTATTCTTCTATGTGGCTTGAATGCTCCTTCGTAAAACGTGGCCCTTTTAGAGAAGACAAAAATAGACCTAGCACTTTTGTTGCCTCCTCATTTCAATTAAGTGGAGCTGAAAATGTTTAGGACAGGTTCAATAACAAAAACAGCCTGGAGCTTAATGTTGCTCCCATGTCATTAATCATCTGTTCGGAAAAGCTTTAGAAGTTGATTTGAGGTCTCTGCATTCAGATCCTCGTTCAGCTTGATATAAATCCTAGCTAGCCAACGTTCATGTCCTGATGATCAGGCTTTGGGAAATGAGTCTTCATGTTGATAATGAAACCATTAAAGCTCTCGCTGGCCTTTCAGTGTCACTTCTAACCAAGACTGAACATGTCACGGAAACTACTGCAGCGTCTTCATGCTATTATTATATTATATTGCAGCTTTTCCTTCCATAAACAGCAACACCGGGCAGCTAAGGCGGCGTCATGCTATTCTTTTGAGGGGTGTGACCAGTTTAAAGGTCAGAGAAGTGCACTCGTGAACGGAACATCGCTGGTTGGAAAAACACCACCCTGTCTGGGAAAGACTGTGGGAGGAAATCGGGGTGGTTTTGACTGCAATGTAAACTATTATCTAATTCTAATAGAAGTTGTGCTAAAGAAGCCTGCTTGGATGTCATTATATAATAAAGAAAAGGGGGAAAAATCAAAGAAAAAATGAATAACTAGAGAAATGTGACTGTACACAACAGGTGCAACATGTTACCGTAACAGTGGAGATAGACTACAGCAGCAGAAGACCACACTGACCTGTCAGGAAACTGATGCTACAGTTTGCCCAGGCTCACCAAAATTGGACAACAGATGATTGGAAAAATGTCACCTGGTCTGATGAGTTTTGTAAGAATTTAGTGTAAATAGCGTGAAGGCGTGGACCCATTCTGCCTTGTAGTTGTATCCATCTTCTAATGGGCTGCTTCCAGTAAGATTTATCACAAACCTCAAATCAACTCAAACTGGTTTTGGTGAGTTCACTGCACTCAAACGGCCTCCACAGTCACCAGATCTCAATCCAGCAGAGCACCTTTGGGAGGAGAGTCACATCATGGACGGGCAGACAACAAATCTGCAGCAGCTGTGTGATGCTGTCATACCAACATGGACCAAATTTCTGAGGCAAGTTTATTGAATCTATGGCACGAAGAATGGAAGCAGTTCTGCTGACCAAAAGGGATCCAACCAAGTTTAACAAGGTGTAACTAATAAAATGGCCAGTGAGTATATGTATTCTTTCCTTCCTTCTACTGATTTTATTGCTAATTTTTGTTTTTAATAGTTGACAAAAAGTATTTAAACCAGCCTTTATCAAAACATGCTTAAAATCAATAGAATTTTATACTGTCTGTAAATAAAAGCTTTTTTTTTTTTTGTAATTCAGGCAACCAGACTAGTTATGCTGAGAGCTAGCAGAGGTCCAACCTAATCCTGTAACCAAGTCTCAACCCTAAAACATCTCTTGTTGTTAAAATGAAGAAGAAAACTGTTGTTGCATGATTCATCAAACATCCCCAGCAGGTTTAAACACAGCTGAACCACATTCAGCATTAAGTATTAACACACAGTCAAGGTTTGTATCAGTGAAACATACTACTGTTTTCTATCTGGTCATTTGTGTCTGTCTCACAGAGGTAATTTTGCTCATGGAGATGTTTACCCTCCAGCTGAGCACATCACTCAGTAGTACTTGCTGCTCCAGCCTCGATTCCTGCAGACATACAGTATTTGATTACAGCACGGAGCTGATTGGATTACAGGAGGCACTGACTCAAATACCGACAGCAAACATGGAGCAACTGGAGCGCTTCCTTCTGGGAATGAACGAGCAGAGGGACACCGACTGCTCAGTGCACACTGAGGTCAGGCTGGCTGAGATCTGCTGAAAGGTTCTAAAGTCGAACACTGTTACCATCCAACAGCTATGAAAACTACGATCTCCCGAATAATTTCATTTGATGCACGTGGTTGTTTGGTTATTTAGCAAAACCCCCCCAAACAAACAGTTTTTCTAAACCTGAAAACTTTGTTTGGATGACCTGCAGTATCGATTCAGTTTTGATTGAGTATTTGGGTGAGTTTTATACAGTGTATGCACCCACCATTTAATGTAAACACTACTTATCCTCATGTTAGTTAGTAGTTCATTTGGTTGGTCTCTGCTTTTAAAGAAACTTCATTCTCAGCCTCCACCTTTGCTCAAATCAGGGAGGACGGGTGCAGCACACATGTAACTGAAGAAAACAAAGAAAAACAATCATTAATGCTACTTAATTATCCCTTAGCTCATATAAACCAATCATTTAGAATACAGTGTAGTGTCATATTGTGTATTAAAACTAATTTATCAAAATTAATCATCCATCCATTCTCTGATGCTTATCTGGGTCGTGCACTGGGGGGGTAACCCAGCTACCACGGGCCAGAGCCAGGGTACACCCTGGACAGGTCACCAACTCGTCACAAAGCTAACACAGAGAGACAGACAACCATTCCTGACCCCACTAACTGTGGGAGGAAGCCAGAGTACCCGTGAGAGAACATGCAAACTCCATACACAAAAGCTCAGGACAACATGGTGGATTTGAACCCCACACCCGCTTCTGTAACTGCAAAAGTAAATTACATGTAAGAAAAATTAGGGAGCATATAACCATAAATCTGTATCTGAAAAAAACAAAGAATAAAACAACTTTCAAGGACCTTTAGAAAGCCTGAAGAACTATTGCTCAAAGAAAGTTTGGCTCCTTAAAAGCAAAATGTAAATTCAACCATTGTGGGATGTGGATCAAGACTTTTTCACATTGCTGAGCATCAAACTGTTTAATGAGTAACATCTCTATTTGTAATTTCAGAAAAGTTTGTAAAATGTAGCTGGGCAAAATCCTGTAGTTGGGTTCATAGTTTGTTATCAGTGTATTACATATCAGAAACGGTACAACAGATTTGGACTCTTGGAAGAGGAACTTCATTGCTGCCCTCCTGTGGCATCTTAACCTTCCTACACACAGTGATGCAGTTTGTACTGTGCAGTCATGTTGTGTAAAAATATAATTGAAAGGGACCAACTCAGAAATTTAATGTGAGACACTGAGAAGACTACAAATACAAAACTTAGTTTTAAATGAATGAATTTCCTGCATTAGTTTTTTTTTTTAAAAAAAAAAAAAAATATTTTTTTTTTTTAAAGAAAAATTTAAAAAAAAAAAAAAAAAATCTTCTTTGCAGCATTCGTGTTGTTTTTACTAAGCATGTGAATACACGAGCAAGTAGCACAAAGCAAAGGACGCGGTTTTATTATTAAATACATTTTATTACATAAATGACATAATGTTGACTGACAGTGGAACATCAGGTGTTTTAGTTGAGTGGACTTGCACAACAGCCATGTGTTTTTGCGAGTCCTCTCCTGAATCCTGTTCACCTGCATGTGTTTATGTATTGTTCATTTGTATTTCTAGAATTATTCGATCTGACCAGAAACAGACAGCCACACATTCAACCTCCTGCCTGACACACCCTCACCCCACTCCATCCCCGAGCCCAGCCCTCTGCAGAGGCCCTCCTCAGCCCCAGTTGCACTGGTCTTCATCTGTCACGGTCATAATCTCAGTGACCAGCCCGGTACCGATGGTCCTGTTTCCGTCTCTCAGAGTGAACCTCTGGCCTTTTTCCAGAACCATTGGCTGGCGGAGAGTGAGCGTCAATGAGGTGTCCTCACCTGGCATCACCATTTCCTAAAGGAAAGTTAAAAGAGCGAGAAAACCATCAGTTTCCTTTTAAATCAGTGCTTATAAATGCGGAAAGCAGATAAATGAGAGGCAACAACAGCATTTATATAAAGACACATGACGTATTCTCAAACCCCAAATCCCAACTTTAATCACCACTGAATCCCTCAAACAACACTTGAAAGGTTTAAGATGTCCTCACATGACACACAGCACCTACAACTACACACAGACTCACACACACACACCTTGTCAGCAGGTAAAGTGACCCTGCAGGCCATGTCCCAGGTGAGAGAAAACATGACGGGCATGAAGTTGGTGACAAACGGCTTGTGTCTGCCTCCTTCCTCCTTACTCAGTACATACACCTGTAACACAGAGCGCACACAGACACACACAGCAGAGTTCCAGTTATATATAACCACGGACTACTGCTTATAAAAGTGTGATAACTGTAGAAAACTCATCAATATTTTTTTTTAAATCTCAATAAAAGGTGGTGCTATTCCTGATCTGTCCACTGAGTGTCACACTGCACCATGTTCAATAATAAAAACCCTCTGTAGTCAAACTCCGTGGCTCTCACACCTGAGCCCTGACTTTCTGGTGAGGCATGATGCACCCTGGCTTGCACATCACCATCCCTCTCCTCACGTCCTCCCTCTTCAGGCCTCGGACCAGAGCGCCCAGGTTATCTCCTGCCTCTGCCCGGTCCAGAGATTTGTGGAACATCTCAATACCTGCACCCCAAGAAAAATAAAAACAAAAATTAACTAAGCTGGAAGACAATTGAAGGGGATGGCACACTTCAAAATACATTTACAACCATCACAAAAAAAGTTAATTTAATTTAGTTTATATGTAATGTTTGCATACAAGGTGTGTTCCTTTATTATTCCTCTTTTCCCAGGACTCTCCTTTCATGTTTTATCCATGATTTTATATCTTAACATCATAGGAGGTTTCTCACCTGTCACTACAGACTTGAAGCTGCGGTTGTGGCCCACAAACTCACAGTCGTCTCCTTTCTTGATGACACCCCTCTCCAGAGTGCCCGTCACAACCGTACCCCTACCTGCAACACAAGTGGGAACCTTCAGACTCAAAGTACACGACACTTCTTCTTACTGCTAATTGGTAGAATCACTGCTGTGACTGCATCATGACAAAATTAACTTTGAAGACGTCATTGCTGGGATATGAAAAACAAAAACAGTAAAAATGTTTCTTTGTAGCTTTGCTGGAAGCTGCACTGTTCAGAACAGCAAGGCTCCGCAACATGTGATAAAACTGCATAATACATCACTGGAGCAGCATTCACTATGGCAAAGTTCATACTCAGATTTTCAAGCTCAGGTCCTTTTAACTTATCTTGCTGTTTGCATATTCATGTCTTACAGTTTCTTTTATAAATTTCTTTAAATCATGATTTGTACTTTGAATTTTTAGAATTGTTGTGCATGAAGAGTCTGAAAAAATAATGGACCCAAGGATGGTTAAAAATTCAGCCTTATTTCTTCAAAGAGTGAATCTTGATTCGGATGCTTGGATATTTTGAGTTCTGCTTCCTGGTTTAAAAAGAGTTTCCTGTTTTCTTTAGTTTTTCCATTTGCCTACAAATTTACATGATGCAACCAATGGAAATGATGAGAAATCACCATTATTCCTACCCAATTAGCTTCACACCGACAATATCAGACAGTGTTTTCTCCTACCTGGGATTGAATAAACCCCTTCGATGGGCAGAAGGAAAGGCTTTTCCAGCTCTCTTTTGGGAAGAGGAACGTAAGAGTCCACAATGTCCAGCAGTTTCATCACTGCATTCACGCCCAGCTCAGGCACTCTGTTCTGAAATAGAGGGCGAAAAAAAAATCTGATTAAAACACATCACATTCTAGTTTGAAACTTGTTCTCCACCACTAAGGAAAATAAAGTAAATGAAAATACAAATTTGCCTGAGATTACCTCAAAGTTTTGACTTGACAGCATCAAAATTCAAGTTATTTTCTCAGAAGATGAATATTTGGGATAACCCAAAATTTTGACTTCTGGATGGCAAGCCAAAATTAAATTACTCTGAAACTTCATTGACTGACAGAGCTGCGACTGGTTTGCAAGTACAAAGTGTTTCTTCTCACCTCCAGAGCACAAAGTGCAGAGCCAATGACAACGGGTGTGTTCTCGCCGTCGTAGCCAAACTCTGTGAGCAGCTCGCGGATCTCGATCTCCACCAGCTCCAGCATCTCCTTGTCCTCCACGGCATCTGCCTTGTTTATGAAAACCACCACGTGCTCTACGCCGATCTGCCGGGCCAACAGCAGGTGCTCACGTGTCTGAGGCATCTGGCCGTCAGTGGCTGCCACCACCAGAATGCAGCCGTCCATCTGAGCTGTGCCTGTGATCATGTTCTGAAAAAGCAAACCAGACACATTTCTTATAAGATCAAACAAACAGGCGGGATTACAACCTGGTAACATCAGGCTGAATGCAGGTTAAAGAAAAAACAAAAGAATACCTTGACGTAGTCGGCGTGTCCAGGGCAGTCTGTGTGAGCATAATGTCTGTTGGCTGTGGTGTATTCTACATGCGAGGCGTTGATGGTAATTCCTCTGGCTTTCTCCTCTGGGGCATTGTCAATGTCCTCATACTTTTTGTAGCGGGCACCACCAGCATCAGCGAGCACTGGGGAGGATCGAATTGAGTGAAAGAAATTCACTGTAGACTAAACAAAGTTATTACACACATTAACACGAGACTGCGTCCAGACCAGTGTGACAGCAGCAGCTTGAGTGGGTCTACCTTTTGTGATGGCTGCCGTCAGGGTGGTCTTGCCGTGATCGACGTGGCCGATCGTCCCGATGTTCACGTGGGGCTTGTCTCTGCTGTACGTCTTCTTCGCCTCCGCAGCGAAGGTTCGCCGGCTCAGAGGCACAGCACACTGCGTGACAAAGAAGAACCCAATAATTTAACAACTGCAAAAATTCAACGCTTCACAGCGTGCAGCATGCCGTTTATGCAACTACTTACCAATTTGAAGGAGCTGTGCAGGAGGCTTGGTGAAGAAAGCTGAAGGGCTGAGAAGAGGGGATCAAAAGGTTGGACAAACTTACATAATGAGTGATTACTTGGTGCCACAACACAATATTTGAAACATTGCCAAACATATTTAAACTATTTATCTTTTTAAAATACGGAAATACATATTAATTCTGTGTTAATGAACATTTTGGAGTTCATGTCTTCATTTCCATTTTAATCAGTGCAGGCGTGCCCTCACATAGATGAGATTAGCACTGACGGCCACACACATTTTTCCTTAAAATCTCAGCCAGCATGTCTGCACAGCTCCGGGTGTTTTGCCGTGAAGCTTTTCTGCCATATACAGCGCTAATAAAAAGAGTTTTGCATAAACCACGCAGGTTATTTCATGCTAACAGCTTCAGCTAACATTAATCCATTTTGATGCCTTTAGAACCAAAAAGGACGGCTTCACCTCTCGTTAAAGACTACCTATATCAACAGTATGTTTCCCTTCGTGTCTGGTTACCAGGTGCTGATTTTAGTTATCATTCTTCATCCTCGGTTAGTCTTATTGTTAGCTAATCGTCACTGGTAACGTGACCTTGCTCTGCTGTCGGAAGACACAGCATCACATTTTATTTTCATATTCTTGTACTTCTAAATGTCCGAACAGTGTTTGATATTATTTATAAATCAATAAAGGTGGTGCAAATCAATTAACTGTCAGAAATGCAAACAGAGTGACATAGTTTAAATGAATTAAACAATATTTACCGGACAAACACGCACGCAGCCCCACAAGCGCCGCCATCTTTGCTGGCTAGACAAACCAAAGACGATCGGAATTCAAGAAAATAATCTCCCAGCCCCAACGATGTCCTTCCTTTACGTACATGCACATGCGCATGTTTAAGTTGGTGCGTAAAATGTTCATATTGCAAAACAGCAACAAACTACTACTAATACAACTATTGTAAATGATTATATTAGACTAAGACAAAGACTAAAACCCATTAAAACAAGAAAGTATCAGTTATGTAGCTATTATGACAAAAATAAGAGAGCAGTCCCAAGTAGACTGAACTTAATGTTTGCTAATAATATGTTTTGCTGATATCTAAAAAGTAAACATTATTTTTTTACATTCATTATTAGGGTGTGTGTATTTTATAACAGATACATAAATAATACCAAACATATCGCAATCGTTATAACATGAGCTATAATATGCCTTTCATAGTTTGATACGTTTCTTCTGGGATTTGCATATATTTATTTTGATGTAATTAATTATCTTTGTAAATTGTGCGCACCAGCGTTACTGGATTACCTTAACTATACTAGTATAGGAAAATTTGCACCTATGAATTTTTAAATATTGAGGTAATACTGTCAGTCAGATATTCAGAATTATAATTTTGAGGGGCTGACTTTAAAGCAAAACTTGGAAAGTCTAAAATGACTTTGATTTGAGAGTAAAAAGTATCCAAAAATTACTTTGCTTGCCCATTTGGTTTACTTTTTACGGTAAAACATGGCGCCCCCCTTGCTACTCGTGAGATGAAGAGCTAGCTAGAACGTTCCAGTGCTTTCACGTTTATGTGTTTATAGAGGGAGAGAGCTGTATCTGAGCTCAGAGAGAAACTTCGTCTGTTAACTTTACGTTGTTTTAGAGTCGGTTTAAAGGTAAGTGGGCAATGATAACCGTAGTTATTAGAGGCTAGCAGCAGGTTTTGTATTATTAGCTGAGCTGTATGTTTGTGTAGTAAAGTATGATCCTGGTGATATAAACTATGGGGCTTTAACTGGTACCCCTGCTAGTACACTTAAATTAACTTGAGGTTATTTTGAAATCTTCCTTCAGTTGTCTTGTTGATTTTTTTTCTTTTCTTTTCTCCACTTTACCCTGTAGCTGTTAACACCATGTCAGAAGACAGGCAGACCAGGAGATATCCCCAGAACCTCCAAGGGGTCCTTCAGCTCGCAGTGGAGGCTGGATCCGCTGCAGAGGGTCCTGCCCCTCCTGAACCCATGTCAGAAGAGGTAAGTACTTGTTCCCTAAGCAGGATCAGGCCAGATGACCACACAAACTGCTGGGTGCAGACTTTGTAGCTCACATCAGGACCAATGCAGTGTAACGCTTGTAGCATAGCTTCATAATATAGCTTTGACAGAACTGAGGCTTAAATAAGTATGGGGGTTGCATGGGGTTATAGTAATAACGTAGTAGAGTGTTTGTACAGTAGCATCTAATAAGATGTGTTGCTCCACTTTGCAAAACATCCCACCATAAACTTTATTGATATATCTCATTTTCACAGTTTTCAGAGTGCTTTGAGAGACAATGAAAAGTAGAATACTGCATTCAAACAGAAAGCCGGACATTGTGGCCAGATATGAACAGGACAAAACTGGACCACACAAAACTTTTAATTTAAGTAGTGAACAAGGTATAGAAATGATATCGATAAGAACCACTGGCAGCCGCCCCCCCACCCCCCTTAGCCCTCAGTATTCTGGCAGGAAAAAGCGTAGGGGATATCTTTGACAACACTTTTAAATTAATAAGTTAATAAATGCCATTGCCATCTATGATGTTCTCGTTTCAGAGTTAAACTCTTAGCTTGATCCATCACAAATGTTTTTATTCAAGTCAGCCAATAACTGATACTACTTAGGGGCTCGATATCTTAAACCTATAGTGCTATGTATACTGTTAATTTGCTGTAGATAGTTTTTCAGGCGTGCTACTTCTTCTTCCTGTGTCCTCCCTTTGTGCAGTTTCCTCAAATTTGGGAAGCGTTGCACACCATGCAGGTCTCTGGGAATGACCGTGTTGGTTCTAAAACACTGTTTCAAACTGTTCTGTCTTTCACATTTTTTTTATTCCACCTAAAGCAATTGTAACAATGTTTAAAGATACAATGTTATTTATTTTTTTTGCTAAGTTCTCTGTTTTGTGTAGACACAGCTATGGTTCATCTTTTAAGTTTGATGCCTTGTTTGTGCTTGAATGATTCATAAAAAGTGTTAAGTGGCTCAACAGACAAACAGAGAAACATTCTTCTAAAAATGGTCAAGTACAAGGACTGGACTGAAATTTTTTTTAAAAAGAAGCCAATGTTGAAAGACTTTGAAAGACCTTTGGAAACCCTGGAGAGTTATTACTCAACTATTGCTTAAAAAATTCAAAGAAAGTCTGGTTTCTTGGAAGCCGAATATAAAGAAATGAGGGTTGACTCAAGACTTTTGTACAGTAATACTTAATTGCGCATCACTTGAAATCTCATGTGTTTGAGTAAGACACAGATGTCCACATCCTTTTTTTTTTTTTTCTCCTAATGCCTGTTTGGAGGTATCACATCAGAGAATTTGAATTCAGCATGACAAACTGCCTCACGCTCTTTTTTTTTCCTTTCTTCCAGAGGAAAACTTGGCTGAGAGAAGCTCTTACAGAATTGTGCAAAGGGCAGATGGATGAAGTGGAGCAGATGAAGCAGTGCTTGGCTGTCCTGCGCAAAGCAGGAAGTGAAAGGGAGAGGGGTGGAGAGGAAGAGAGGGAAGATGATGATGAGGACGATGAGCGGGAAACGGCCTTTGAGATGCTGTCCGAGCTGTGCGAGAATCTGGACAATGCCAGAGGTAATACATGGTATTAGAGCAGAGATCAGGCACGCTAAAGACAGTATGTGTTCACTGTACGCTCACTGCATCCTGTCCTCTGCAGACCTGATGACCCTCGGTGGGCTGGAGTTGTGCGTCTCCCAGTATCTTAATCATGCCCAAAGTGGGTTGAGGTGGCGTGCTGCCCAGCTCATTGCCTCCTGTGCCCAGAACATGCCACAGCTGCAGTTCCACTTGCTTAGCATTGGGGCGCTGCCGAAGCTGCTGCAGCTGACGGATTCAGACCCAAACCCCACCGTCAGGGTGAAGGCTCTTTACGCTGTCTCGTGTGAGTAGAGCCGTAACACACAGGTCCACTTTGCTTCAAAATTGAACTTCATGACAACAAGTCTGCATGAAATTGCTGCACATCAGTCATTTTACATACATGATTCAGAACCTTGGATTGTCCATGTCACAGTCTGAGAATGCTAGTGAAGTGAACAATTGGTTCCCAAAGTTGACGTTTTAGATGGACAGGGTGTTCAACAGCTATTTTTCGTGCCCGTATCAACCTCCCATGTGTATCACCTATGTTTATGATTATTAATTATCTGCTGCTTTCTTATTTAGTGCCAAATGGCACATGGCACCGTCTTATTGTCCCAGCTCTGTGCTTCACAACCCTCAACAAAACTGTGTCCTGTCGTAATCGTAGGTCTGGTCCGAGAGCAGGAGGCAGGTCTCCAGGCCTTCCTGTCCCACGATGGATTCTCAGTGCTGATGCGAGGCATGCAGTCGGAGAACGAGAAGCTCAGAACCAAGTCGGCTTTCCTGTTACTCAATCTGCTGACGTCACATCCCGAACAGAAAGGTATGGATGGGAAGGACTTTCAGACAGGATAGCGCTGTAAACCTACACCAGTAGCAGTAGATTTACTTCGATCATACAACACTTTATAGTGTTTTATTAAGATGCAACATGGTTTAATTATGTCTCTAACAGCTCATACAGCCACCTTTTCTGTGGACAATGAATTTTTTTTTTTTAAGTTTGTGAACAGCTTTGCTCTTCATCCATCATTAGTCACCAATATGGCAAGTTCTGCAGTTAAAGGGTAAAATAACATAAAAAAAAACTTTTTAAAAACTTCTTTAAGAATTAAATCTCGTGTTAAAACTTTTATACTTTCTCCCTTTTAGTTTTATCTTTTTGGTATGTGTGTTTCTCACTGATCTTGCTACCTTTGTCCAGGGAAAACATGGGGAAACTATTTTATTCTTTACTGCACATACATAGTAGACCATAACAAGAAGAGCCACAGCAGATCATTTACTTTGGATGTTTAATTGGTTTACTCTATACACATCTAAAGTTTTTGCAAGCTTTTCTTAAAATATGGCTTGATATACATAAACTCAAGTATATTCCTGATTATTTCTCCCCGCAGACACACTTGTCGCCATGGGTATGGTACAGCAGCTGGTATCAGTTCTCCGTACACCGCATTCACCCGTCCATGAACATGTGCTTGGTGCCCTTTGCTGGTAAGAAACGTTCATTATGATACTGAGAATCTGACAGTATTTCATGGATCTTATTAGTAACTGTACCCGTCCTTGTTTCTGATGGTGGTGTAGTCTGGTGGAAGACTTTCCACAAGGTCTCAAAGACTGCAGGAATCCTGCTCTGGGTCTGGAGGAATTACTCAGACAGAGATCCAAAGAGCTCCAAGGCAAAGAAGAAAGTCAGGTAATTCATGTGTCTGAGAATCGGATCATAAAACTGGATAGAAATTGTGATTATGCTACAAAATGTAAAAAAATAAAAGCTGAATCTTCCATTTCTACCTGTTAAAGTCACATGTTTGTTTCCAACAGGAAGAACTTGATTTTTGTGAGCGACTCAGGGTTATGTGTTTCTCCGGGCAGCAGTCAGATGACACTGGGATGGATCGTTGATTTTTCTTTGTTTGTTTGTTGTTGTTGTTTTTTACCCTGACATGTTTTGGCATCAGTATGAAAAGATAACAGAACATTCATGAGCTGGGACATGTTTTTTTTTTTTTCTTTTTTTTTTTTTTTTTTTTTTTAGACATTTTTTTTTTTTTTTTTTCCTTGTTT
>VUQG01010050.1:45384-59880 GCA_015106755.1 Etia nguti | reverse complement strand
TCTGTTACGACAGTTGCATGTAATCCAGTACCTGGATTTCACTGTGTAAATAATTGTACTGTATATTGTAATGTATAAAACAACTATTTCAGTCCAATATTTGCCATTCTTAATATCTTAACTGTCATCCCAAGCATCTCCAGTAAAGGTAGTATTTATAGCACTTTCTATTTTAATTGGCAGAAAACAAATACTGAATTTAGTTAAATCATTATTTTTTTTAAATTATAGTACGCTTTAGTTTTTCATTTCCTGACTCTTTTCAATTTTTCTTGAAACAAAACTCCCAGTTGTTGACATAATATTTATTACTGTTAATAAAACATGGGATTGCGTGTATAAACATACAGTATAATGAGCAGTTCACATCATGCCACCATATGCACAATCTACATGTAAACATGGATGTCAAAGAAAATATTTTGATCATTAAATCACAGAATATAAATATTATAAACTGAAGTTTACTGAATGTTTTTCCATTTTGTTTGGAAATAAATTGCTCCATTTTTAGAATATTACAAATTGAATGTTTTTCCTTTAAAAAATAAAAATAAAAAAAATCACCACTTACAGCAAATATTTATGGGAATGGAGAGCTTTTAATGTACTACAAGCTTTTGGAATATCACAGGGATACTGGTTAGGACCTCTTCCATTTTGAAAAGTCATCCGTGTCCTCTACTGCTTGCATGTCACCCACAGCGATTAGAAGCTGTGCCAGATAATAGGTGACCATTACAACAGTAGTATCGTGCTGCATTGGTGCCACCACCTTAAAGACTTGCAGAGACAGCGTTGCATCGGATACCAGGAAGCTCAGACTTCCCAAAAGTGTTGCTGTGTTGCCAGTTCTAACTGCTAATACACCCATTAGAGTAATTAAGACAAAGTAGACTCCAACAGCTGGAGTTAGCACATCAGAGTTTGGGTCCTTCTGCAGAAATGGAAATAGAAATGTGTAGTAACCTCCTCCAACCATAAACAGGATCAGATACAGAAAACGGCTCCAGCAGGAAGAGGAGTTTTTTGTGTAACGACTGGACAGGAAGGAAACCGAGTACAGCAGATGAGCCACGGCAAATGCACCCATTCCTGGAACAGATGTTGAGGACACAATGGGCATGTGATTAGCAATTTATGAATCCTGGTGTGTTAAATGTACCCTTAATGTCCTCTCAAATTAACTATTACAAAAAACTCTTACAATAATGAGGCACATGCAAGCAATAGACCTTTCACAAAAGAAAAAAATGCTCCAATTTCTGTTGAACTCATGCACCAACAGCACTCACCATGCAGAAAAAGCTCAGGCCATACCAGGCAGCAGTCACCAACAGCAGAGAAGACCAGTCCTCCCACCACACCTAGGACACTCTGACCTCCATTCCAGCTCAGCACCGCTGCGGCCAATAGGAGTACTGGTGCAGATTTGACACCTGCAGACATGATGGACGGGGCCGAATCAGGAGTCCAAAGGTAGAAGTACAGAGCTGCAGACAAAAAGAAAGGCAAGAGAGACAGAAAGAGAGCACAGGACTGATAGAAATGGACAAAGAGAAAGAAAAGGGAGAGATGCATCAAGTTTTTGTACAGAAGTAGATGAAAGTTATGATTTTAAACATCTCCTTTCCATCTGGTTTCACTAAGCAAAGTGCTGCTAGAAATAAAGAAATATTGGCTGTAAATAGAGGTAAACTGTACCTTATTTCTCCTCTGCCGCCTGTGATAGGCGTGAGTCTCAAGGATGTCCATCTTCTCTTAAACAGCACCGCTGTGGGCAGAGGTCTCAAAAGGATAAAAGTGTCCGTACTCCTTTGTTTCTTTGTCTTCACTGTCTTGTTTGCCAGCGGATACGATCCTCAGCTCCTGTACCCCTCGCCTTGAACCTCTGCCGTGTCTTTCAATCTGCTGGCGTTTCATGTCGATGAACTTTAGACCGATCCTCACTGTCTGATTGCGCTCTGATAATCAATGCGCTCCCTGTTTTGAGTTCTGCAGGTCAAATTGCTCTCTCTTGACCTCCACAGCAGGATTACGTTGGTGACATCAGCACGGAAGGAGCAAAGTTGAACTGTGCAGGTGTAATCACTGTGAAATGTAAACTTTAATATCAGGAAACTGACTAAACCTGATGATTGCTGTCATTAAGACTTTTTGTGTCTCAATATTTCATAAAACAAATGTGTAAAAAAAGAGTTCATTTTACAGGAAAGGATTGGATTCTTTGATACACACATGTATATTTGTTATAACAATACTCTATTTTTTTACGGCAACTATTCCAAGAAATGTGAATGGCTATGAAAAACATGCTACACCAAGGCCCCATCCAGTTTCCAGTGCTTCACCTTTAAAGTGAAGGAAAAGGCTTGTTTACTCATAAATGTGAAATATTGATGAATATGACACATTTCTTTTGTTTGTGATCAAAGAAAGTATGAAACACATTCTCAGATAGAAGAAGAATAAAATGCTTTATATGTTGAATGACGTTCAGTGTTTGTCGTGACTGGACTTTGTTTTCAAAATTTCAGACAATTTTAATTTTAATTTTTTGTACATAATGTGTCTGAAGCTGAGATTTAAGTTCAAGCGGATAGAGGAGGAGCCCTGCGTGTAATAATTTCACAGACCTGCAACAATGATTAACTATAGGCTACTCTGAGTCAAACTTTGTGCTTCGCTTGCACACAGTTCTTGCAGCTCTGGGCTGGTTATTGAAATTCAAGGTGGCGGACACCGCTGGAGGGGGTGTAAGTTTACTGTGTGTATAGAGTAATAAATGCAGTAACTGTACAAGAAGGGGTTGAGAGATATCAGGTAGGGCTTAAGGTCAATATAGACATGTATATGTGTGCGTGCGTGTGTATTGGTTTGCTTTGCAACTGCACTCTGGGCTTTTATCTGCTTTGTTTGCTTCCTTTGTACAGATATGGCGACCGATTCTTCCTCTTTAAGGATTGGAGTTGTAGGATTTGGACATCTAGGTCTGAACTCCTCTTTTAAATCCCAGGCAAACACTCTTTAAGTTGCTGTATATTATTTCCTGACTGCATGTGCGTGTGTGTGTGTGTATGTGTGTGCAATTTAGGTCAGTACCTAGTGGAGAGGATCCATAAAGATGGACCTGCCCTTGGTTTGGCTCTGGGTTTCGTCTGGAACAGGAATTCTGGCAAGCTCAGTGGTTTAGTCCCCTCTGAACTCATACTCGGGGAACTATCGTCCTTTGCAGAAAGGTGCAAACACATGCATAAGCATTAAAAACCCATGTGCACACGGCATGATTGCTTTGTGCACACGTGTTTTTATGTATTAACTCAGGACCGCTATAAACATGTGCTGTATTTATCTTCTGTAATTTTCCTTCTGAACTTCTGAGGAATAATCATTGTGTGTTTTGCAGGCGATGTGATGTGATTATTGAGGTGTGCCATCCTCAGATAGTTAAAGAATTTGGGCTCCAGTTTCTGTCTCAGTCTCATTTCATGGTGAGCTTCTCCTGATTTTGCTATTTCAGTGAAACAACTGGTACATTTCTTTGTGTTTTTGATAGATTCTTTTAGTGTTATATTTTATTTATAGTACTTGATGGATTTTATTTTAATTGACTGATACAGTTTGATTTAAATGTCTTAAATTGGTCATTTCTATGATTTTTACACTATTAAAAATCATTATCAGCCTGAACCATTGATACAAGGCAGAATGGGTCCATCCTTTCATGTTGTTTACACCAAATTCGGACCCTACCATCTGAATGTCGCAGCAGAAATCAAGCCTCATCTGACCAGGCACCATTTTTCCAATCTTCTTTTGACTAATTTTGGTGAATATGTGCAAACTGTGGCCTCAGTTTCCTGTTCTTAGCTGACAGGATTGGCCATTGATGTGGTCTTCTGCAGCTGTAGCCTATCTGCTTCAAGATATTGAGAGATGCTCTTCTGCATACCTTGGATTTAATGAGCAGTCAGTTGAGTTACTGTTGCCTTGAGGTACTGTGAGTGTACTTAAGTTGGACAGAATATCATGTCATTCAGCTGTAAACAATCACCATCTTGGTCCAGCTGAAGGTTATTAATTTTTCTCCTCCTTGGATAAAAGTCCTGCACTGTCCTTTTCATTGACCCCTGAAAAGTATTTGACAGTTAAGCACAAATCCCACAAACTACTAATTTCTCACAAAGAGAAACAAACTGTTAATGTTAATCACAACATTCACTCAACCATCAGAAATAGGATGGCAGAGAGGGCGTCTGGCCGTTTAAATTGGCTATTTACTTTGCAAATAAGGAAAATGTTAATTTCTATACTTCAATGTCCACTTTTTTGCATTTTTTTTTGTTGCATTTTTCATATGCCTCAGGATTAACCCCAGCGAAGTCCTACTTCACCCTCATCTGTTTTTGATACTTTCCAATTAACACTTCTCAGTCACAGACTGGTTTTAAATGCATAAAAGACCAAGCACATGGTATCTCCAGCTGTACCTGTGACTATGAAGCATTCTGCATTTTAAATGTACCCCCACATAAACGTTTGAAGAATCTCACATGTACACGGGTATTTGGTTTGGCAGCATTTGCTTTGAAGATTTAGGTTCAAAATTCAGTGTCCACAGACGGTCATCCTAACCCATAAACACTTGAGAAGTCAACGACGCTTCATTGTTTGTTTTGCACCTTTGTTTTTTTCCCTCCTCTAGGTGGGCTCTCCATCTGCTCTCGCTGATCCTGATCTGAACCTGAAGTTGCGTCAGGCTGCTCAGAAGTATGGCAGGACTCTCTACGTCCCCAGTGGTGCACTATGGGGAGCCCAGGACATCCAGAGGCTGAATGACAGTGGGAAGTTAAAGGTAACACAAGGATAGTCCACAGTGTTTAAAACCTTGGAAATGAACATATAAGTGACTTAATGTTTCTTTTTCCTTTCATGGTTTATTTTCAGGCTTTGTTCATCAGAATGTCCAAGCATCCCTCCTGCTTTCGGCTGACAGGAGACGTCCTCACTGACTGGACGGAGGGAGAAGGAAGGCGTGTTTTGTTCAGAGGCTCCGTTGCAGAGTTGTGCCCACTTGCTCCTAACAATGTGAACACCATGGCGGCAGTAGCAGTGGCAGCCGGGACACTGGGCTTTACTGGTGTCCAGGGAGAGATTGTGTCAGATACAGCGTGAGTGCTTCTAAAAATCTGATCGTTTTCTCGAAACCTTTTACATCCTGCCTGCATCTTCCATCTTCATGTACCTTCACGCTGCAGGTTAAGAGACTATCATGTGGTGGAAGTGGAGGTGACTGGGCCTGATGGTTTCTCAGTACACACAGTGAGGAGGAATCCAGCCAAACTCGGAGCTGTTACTGGCAGTGCGACTTACAGCTCTTTCTGGCATAGTTTACTCAGTAAGTCCTAAATGACAGCCAAACACTTTCTCAGTGATTCTGATGTAAAGCACTCTGTGGCACTCATTTAAGGTATCTATCATGTCAACACCTCCAAATTGTACTTAACCACAGCACTTAAGGTGGACCAATTATGCTTTCCCTTATATTTATCTCATATGAACTCCTTAAAGTTGTCATAAACAGGGATGAAATGCTCAGACCCATTTTTAGACTTGGTGCAGTGGGCCTTGTATTCCTTGTGGTGCAGGACAACACCTGGCCTCGTGTGGCCAGAGCGTGCAGGCAGTTCCTGGATGATGAAAGCAGTGATGCTATTGACTAGACATCATGCTCCCTACATGTGAATTCAAATGAAAACCTCTGGAGCACTATTATCTGGGCATCCAACGCTGCTTTATAGTGCCACGCACTACCCACTAGCTCACTGACAGGGTCGCTCTCCTGCTGCATGCCATAAATATTACTGGGCTGGGTTATGACACAAGTTGAATCAGCATGTGATTTCAATGTTTTTGCTGTAATTTTAAATTCAGGCCTCAAATGATTAATGGCTGGTTTCTGCTGACCGTTGTTGAATCATTTTGCTCTCAGCAAATTACTCGTATCAATATCTTATGTGTGGTTTAAATGTTTCGTTAATTTTTTCACATATTAACACACTATTCCAAGGGTGAGTGCTCATATTAAAGTATAAAACTGTAAAACTAAGTATTCAGTTTTTTCTATATTTGGCTTTTTATGATGCTAGTGAATGCAGATATATTTAATATAGTCATCTCCAGCACACCCACCATGATAATTAAAGATTTCAAACCCATGATGACACCTGCTGCTCAAAGCTTTCGTTTACAAGGGGAAAAGAAAGAAAACTGGCTCAAAGATAGCCTTAAAGGAAGTTTCTCTCAGTTTATGAACTATATATAAGATAAACGGGGACTATATTAAGCGCAATAGCATAATAGGGTCCTCTTTGAGTGTGGAGTATGGTGTGTTTCACGTGAAGACTGAGATTTTAAACCAGTACATTCTTGTTTTCCTCAGTTTGCAGAGGCCACGGGGGCAGAGTTTACCTGTGCTGAAACAGTCGAGCACTATGGAGGATTACCTACAACGGAAGAAGAGGATTCACTGCAACATTTCAGCTGATCTGAATGATTTATGAAGGAGATGCTGTGTAGATAAAATCAGTATGTTACAAAGAAGCAAATCTTTGGATATATTTGTTCCAATAAACTGCACAAACACAACGAAAGAAGAGCCCGTTATTGTTTATAAAACACCAAACAGGTGTATATAGATATTTCAATTTTATTATGTGTTCATCTGGTGCAAGATTGTAAGAAATTATATGACTCTTACATGGAGTGATAGTGACAGTATACGCCTGGCAAAACCATTTTCCTTTTTTCCCCAAAACAAATATTCAAGACATACAGTAGCTTGTTTTTCAGCCCTTTCTCTCCGTCAGGTCTTCTAGCTGTAAACACAGTTTCCATCTTAGGACGCAGTACCATTTCCCCTCTGTCTCACCTCTTTTCATTTCACAAATAAATACTTCTTGAAACAGGCGAACCAAGGAATAATCATCTCCACACACAAGCGCGCACACACAGAAGGAGTACAGTGGACACACTGTGATACTGTAAGGCATAGAAAGAAAATGAGAACACACTCACACACAAGCCCGATACTATTCTCAGAACGAGAGCATTTTCAGCATTATCAGTGTGTGCTCTTCATTTTGTTTCCATTTTGAGAGGTTATGCAAAAAACAAGCCGTGTGAAAGAAAGAAAGAAAAAAAAAATGCTACAACAAGGCAGAAAGTCAAGTGTGAAGCACTGTATGGTTGTCACATCAGGTGGGGCACGAGTGAAAAACTACAACAAAAGCACAGATGCTCTTTCTGGCTCTTAATGCATAATATTGCTATGTCGGCTTTTTCACAGGAAGCTTCCTGTTTTGAACTTGTAGAGATGGTAAGCTGGTAAAAAAGGAGAGATAAGCTGTTCTCCCAGCCCCGACCTATGTTTGAATCAAGTATAAAAATCCAACTCTACAGTCTGCTGTTAATATTAATAATCCTCTGTTAGATCCACGTTACTCACTGTTAGTATTCTACAAAAATCCAGCAATCCTGATTTGTTTTCCTGTGTGTTGATCTGTCATTTAACTAATTTTTATTTTTTTTTTAAGTTGCTGCATTTAGTCCACAAAGCAAACTACCGGTCGCACTGCTGGTGTAACTGAAACAAAACCACAATATATCAAACTGACAGATACTGTTTTTAAAAATTCTGAGGTACGCACAGGTTAGGAAGACACTGACAGTAATGCATTTTGTCACAACATGCCAATATTAAATTTGTCACACACGTTCACGCAGCCACAGTCGTCTGCAAAGTTTTGCGAGTACACAGACAACTTGAACCACAGATAAGAGTTTCACTAGTGAGGTTTAGCAGTAGTGCGTCGGTCTCAGTTTTTCTCGCTCGTCACCTCGTCGCCGTTCCCGTTGGCCCCGATGATGGCAATAGACTTGTTTTTCATAGGCAGGGTGTAGCGCTGGCGGATGTTCACCTTGTCCTTTTCGGCCTCCAGGTCCTCGTCGTAGCGCTCGTCATCCTCGTTGTCTTCAGCCTCGCTGTGGTGCGGGGAGGAGTGGCGGGACAGGGCTGGAGATGGTGGCACGGAGGCTGGTCGGGGGTAACGGAAACCGGCGGTCTGAGGACAGGAGTGAAAGTATTAAAAACTCAAACCGGAAGAGGACGCTTAAAAAAAATTCACATTTGTTTTAAATACTGTGTCTATTTAAAAATAAATAAATAAATAAATTCGAGTTCACTTACTTGGGCTGCCTCCTGAGGTTCATATATGAAGGTGTCAGGGAAGGCTTTAGCCAGGGCCATGTGGCGGGCAGCTATATAATACTAATGCAGAAAAGAAGGAGGAATTAAAAATAAACAAATAAAAAACTGTTGTAAAGCTTTTATCTGTGAGATTCATTGTTGTAAAGAGTAGAGAAATACACAAGAAACTCCCAAAAAAGGATTTTCTTTCAATAACTAAAGAACTTTAAGTAAAAATCATTCATTGTGTAGACTGTCCTGTAATTATATGTTTTCTTTAATGTGAACCCAACATAAAAAGCATAAATTTCTATAGTAGATAGTTCCTGGTTTTTTCTCCTTCTGTCATTGAATTGTTTATATATTACCGAATTACTTTGGTGTAGTATGAATGGCCATAGGGGAGGACTTTAACAGCAGGAGAAGCTGCAAAACTTATGAAAATACAATTAAAAGTCCAAAATTTATGCCCTCCTTCACATCTTCCAAACCTGCCAAAAGGGCCAAACTGGAGCCTTTGGGGGGCCGATTCTGGACCCCAGACCTTATGTTTGACACCCCTGATCAAGAAGGAAAACAACAAAGACAATGAAGGCTGAGGGGGTCCAGAGATGTGCAACAGGATTTGTAACGTTACCCTGCCGAGGTATCTCCAGTCCAAGAGATCGCTCAGACGCTCAGTGCGGTTCCTCTGGATGATCCGCTGGCGCCTGCTCTGCTTGCAGAACTGGAACAGGAAGGAAGTGAGCTGGTTACACGACTCGTCCACTCCCCGACACCTGCGGTCCAGGATGTAGATACCTGCAAAGTGAAAATTCATCTTGTGAAAAAAGCATCTGTTTTTCCCAACTATCTTAAAAAGATGATTTCTTTTGAAAAAGAGAAGAATTTAGAAGATAAGGCATTAAGATGCGCACCATATGCCGTTGGGTCTGCTATGTGTTCCTCCATGAAACAGCCAAAGCCTGACAGGTTAGTGGAGATTGACGGAATTCCCATGACAGTGCACTCAGCTGATGATCAGGGAAACAGTCATTAGTACTTTTATATTAACACACACATAGATGCACCTTGTCAGCATGCATGACTCATACCAGGTGTGTAGCCCCAGGGCTCATAGTAAGAGGGAAAGACGCCAAGGTGGCAACCTCTTACAAACTCCTCGTAATCCATTGGAAGAAGAGGAGAGGTGGATGAAAGGAACTCGGGATGGAAGATAATCTGATGGATGAAGAAGAAATTCAGTGTCACAGACAGATAGGGCAAATTACCAGAACCAGCAGCATGAGAGGTAATTCAGATTGAGGAAAAAATGAAATTACAGAATCATGCTCACATAAACACTTTATACTTTTAGGTGTGATTAGGATACCTCACAAACTTAAAATTTTTTTAATTAATTTAATTTATTAACAACCTAAATCCCAGAAAGGTGAGAGGGAATCTTCCAGCGAGCACCTCCTGTCACGTGACCTACCTTGACCCGGTCAGCAGAGCTGTTGAAAAGGCCGATGCGGCGAACACAGTTGAGGATGGGGTCACTGCTGTCCTCCAGCATGTTGTGAGTGCAGATTGGAGGCTGGCACTGTCTCTGAGTGGCAAAAATGGCACGCTTCATGATGGTGAAATCCTCTTTGTCCAGCATCTTCGACACATCTGGCAGCTGCCCACTGAAGAAAACAAAGCTTGACTTAATGTTAAAACGAAACTTACAGCAAAGTGGTGACAAAAAATAAAAGTCAAATAATTAGCAGGTTTTACTGCTGAAAAGCAATAAAATTTCTACATTTTCACAGATTCAGGTATATACAGGTTTAATGGATACCTTTATTGGGAGATTAAAAAGGGGTCAACTTACACCAGAAGTGACTCATAAAGTTTCTTCCCAAAGCGCTCCTTCACAGTCTGAGCAGTATCCCTGCCAGGGACAAAAAATAAATAAAAATACAAATCCATTACTCCACTTAAGTTCTAAATGAATAACTGCATCTGTAAAGAACCTCACCAGAGCTGCTTCCTGACTGCTTGACCCTTCAAGGTCTCCACATTGAAGTTGTTCGTCCGAGCTGGCATGATGAAGAATGCGATCACTGTCACGTCACTGTGGTTGACCTTTAATGGACCATACAGAAACTGGAGTTACATTTTGTTTTGTTTTTATTAAAAGCACCTAGGATTGACCCTTCTCCTTCCACAAACACACTTATGAACACATCTGTGAACACAGCCACGCATACGTACTCTCAGTAGATAATTGAGTCTGGCTAAAGCCTCCAAGAAGATGTCGGCTCCTTTGTTGGAGAATTCGTACCTCCCAGCGATGAAGAGGAACAAACACTTGTCCAGGTTGAAGTCGAGGTGTCTGATGGTCAGATGGTCACCAACATACAATTTTAAAAAAGCAAATACATAACTTGATTTGTCTCTTTACTTTTCTGGCTGAATTTATTAGGTTTTAAGCACTTTACACACGCTGTGATGTGTGGACTAACCCATAGAAGTGTCCCCTGACAAACTCCTGAATCCGACTCTTGCTCTGAGCGTGGAGGTTTTGAAACTCGTGCATAGCTGAGAACTTCTTCACGTTGAGCCCGTTGGGAGTCACAATATCTGTGTGTGAAAGAGAAAGCACGTGAAAAGCTAAACATTAGCATGCAGTAGAGAAAAGGTGATGATTTGATAGACAGATAGTTTAAAAATCCCCAAAGCATAATTAATACTTGATATGTATAGTTCAGGTTGAAGTAGTTTTAAAAGAGTGACTAATTTAAAGTGGAAAAAAATATTATTATGGAATTCTGCAGGGGGAGCTAAAGGCTATCCCAGCTGTCATACGACAGAAAGGCATGCTGCCAGTCTAAAGCAGGATCCGGGACCTGCAGAGTCATACACCAATTCACCACTACACACCTGGTTTCCTCTTGAGCAGGTGTTCTGCCTCGATGGCAGTAATTTGAGACACTGTGGTGAAGACGTGGGCACAGTGTGCCGCTGCACGCTCTAAACAGTAGCGATGGTAGATTTGTCGATCGCCCGCTTCCTTGTCTACATTGAACTGAACACAGACAGACCACAGAGTCTATAATGTAGTCAGCTACTTTTTGAAATAGTTCATATTTGATCATAAATCACACATCCAAAGCCAACAACTGCTGGATGGCCTCTTTTTATTCTTTCCTGTGTGTTATTATTGAACTGATATTTAATAAAAAGCAGGTACACACCTCTGCTAGTTTGTTATAGAAGTCCACATTGCCAGCACACAGGTAGCGCCCCAGGAGTGTAGCATGTGTGGTGAAGATGGTTGCAACTGGAAGCTGTCTCTGTCTACACAACACCAGCCCCAGCCCTGCCAGCCACTCATGGAAATGGGCCACAATGTGCGCAGGCTGTTCACACTGGGATGCAAACTGTGATATGGAAGGAAAAAAGGGGTTTGGATTAGTTTAATATGCTGCTTTAAAGAGCCATTTAAACTGCTGAAGGACCTACAGATAATCCATCTTTATGTTTTATGCCTGTTCTCATCAGCTGTGTAGTATTAAGTCTGAGCTGCTGACCTCTCCCAGAAGCCAAGCGGTCAGGAAACCAAACAGCACCGCATCATTGGCCTCACGGTCAAACCACGGCACACCAATGGAACAAAGCTCCCACAGCTCGCTCTTCCAGGAGTCTAAGGACCAGGCGGTGAACCCGATATCAATGAGCACAACGTAGGGACTGCCTTCAATAAGCCAGCGGCCAAAGTAGACCTGTAAGAGACAGACATGGGTGAAAGGGGGGAAAATATTAATTGGTTATTCCTTCTAGATGTGAACAACATCTATGTCTTTACAAAAATGTATTCCAATCTAAGATTAACCTGGATCGAGTATATCTCGCTGGTACAACTGCAATGCATGCTGCTTAAAATGCAACTAAAGTGGAATAGTTTAATACACTAACGCCAAAACTAATTATCTAAAATTTCTGTCCCAGCAATGAGTAAACCTTTAAAAACGCATCTTTGGTAATCAAATCATCTCTTCAAGTCTTAAAATGCCTTTGAGGTTCTTACATTCATTCAGCTTTATTTAGGCTGCACAGATCCATGAACAGGCAAATTATTCTCCTCCTCACCCTTACTACTGCTGGCACCCTACCCCCACACCACTTGTGCATCTGTAAGCAACCCTGGGCCCCATTCATTCAGGTACTACTACTACTACTACTACTACTACTACTACTACTACGCTCTTTAGCAGGTCTTAAAAATCAGGTATACTACACTGTGTCATTATGTATTTAACAAATGTTGCATGAAAGTGTATGAAAAACTAAGACACCCTTCCTGCTTCACCAGGTATTAAGAGGATAACTTTAAATGAATGATCGATTAAATGATAATTAAATGTCAGCAGCTCTATAAAAGGCAGACGTTTTGCCAGCTTTGCTTGTCTGGAGCATTCAGGTGTGTGTTAACAATCCCTCAATCTTCCCAGGAGTGGACAAGCAAATTCACCTCAAGGTCAAACTGTTCAATGCGCCACATTTGTTGAAAACTAAACACAGCATGTCAGCACAAACACCTCAAACTGACTGTCAAGCACAGTGGTGGAGGACTGATAATGTGTGCTTATTTGCAATCCCAGGACCGGACACCTTGCAGTCATGGAGTCCACTATGAACTTGTGTGTATATCAAAGTATTCAGGGGTTAAATGTGAGGCCATATGTCTGATAACTATAGCTTTGTAGAAATTGGGTCCCGCAGCAGGAAATTTACAACAGAGTGGCTGAAACAGAAAGGAATCAAGGTGTTTTAATGGCCCAGTCAAAGTCCAGACCTGAGCATGATGGAAACGCTCTGGTGGGACATTAACAAAGAGCTGAATGAACTGAGGCAAAGGTGTAAAGAAGAGTGGACCAAAATTCCTCCAGAACCATGATCAGAGACTGACAAATTTGAGAAAAAAACAAACAAACCAAAAAAAACCCCAACAATCACTAAAAGTTACTGCTGCTTTTTCTACGAACTACTGAGTAATAGGGTGTACTCTTTCCCCCCACACTGCTTCTGCAAAATAACAATGGCACAGTGAATATGTCATATGCGCTGTTGTTTATCTCAGGTTGTATTTAAATAATTTCACTATTTAGTAAGAATCAAATTATTTTTATTATGTCCTGATAAAACCTTAGACGTTTTGTTTGAAAATGAGAAGGTCCTGGGATGATACCTGTAACGCACTGGGCAACGGCTAAAACTAAACAAAACTATCATTACAAACAAAAATTTCAGACACACCGAGTGTTGTTGGGACACCCTTACTAGCAATGTAACATAAGTAATGTTATCTTCACATGCCTCCTCTGTTCCACCACATGTGCACACAGAAACAGAGAGCAGAGGAGAGGGAAGGAACTAGTAACATAATATGAGATATGCAAATTCAGTGTTGCTGCAGCCTGCCTTTGCTCTCTTATTGTCCCATCATATGTGTCTGAAAGTAAACCATACAGGCTTTACTGACCTGGCTACACTAGCCCCTTTAAAAGGGTTCTGCTACCAGTCCTGACCTTTTCCCACAACTCCACATTACACCCAGAATGACACAGCACAAAGCATTAGAAGTATCGCACTCCGTCATCTATTTCTGGAGCGCATTTGTGTGAAAGAGAGAGACAGAGAGACATCGATACAACTTTTAACCTTTGCGAGGAAATGTCACTGGGTTTTGAGTGGTCAAGCGCAGAAGGCTGAGCAGAGTGGGAGTGTGTCAGATGTAAAAGACGAGCTAAAGATGAACTCTAATTGGGCGTTAGAGCCCACATTCACTGCATGCGTACACAAATAAACTATTAGTACCTCAGCCACGAGTTGTTAGGATGACTGCCCTTCAGTGGAACGTATAAATTTAACTCAGTGTGTGTGTGTTTTAGTTTACATATGGTAGTACCTTACACCCACTGGAGTTCATCTTGTCAATGCTCCGCTTCAGTGCGGGGTTAGTGGGCTCAATCAGCTCCACCTGAGTGCGCACGTTGCTCTCCACATAGGGACCAACCAGGAAATAGTTCTCCCCCCATTCCTCTGAGGTCAGACGGGCTTTGGTCTGGATGACGGTGTAGATGCCTCCAACTTCACACATAGAAAGATATAATGTGATTCAACATGAACTACATTTTTTGGGGGGGCATAAAAAAAAAAAAAAAAAAAAAAAAAAAATTTTTTAAATAATTTAAAAAAAAAAAAAAAACACACCCCTT
>VUQG01010050.1:7229-30679 GCA_015106755.1 Etia nguti | reverse complement strand
TTTTTTTTTTTTTTTTAAAAAAAAAAAAAAAAAAAAAAAAATGCATATATATCTATTTTCTGTGTTTTCTAATATGAATAAATGACAATAAGTAGTGTTTTGTAAAATAAAATCAAAGAAAGAAATCTGTGGTCTTTACTCACTGAACATTTAAAAGGGAATCGCATTAGAAGTGATGAATCAACACACGTCAACAGCCGTCACGTCTACAGTTTCTGAATGACCCTGTTCAGCTGTACATACACACCTGAGTCTTTGACATCAAAGTGCATAATTTCACAGAAATGAAAAGTGGAACTTGATTACCTTCAGCACTTTGTCTCAGTCAAACGTCAAACCACAGCCCTTCCTCCCCACTGATTTTGCACTTCAGAAGAAAAACCCGTAAATATAGCTGCAAGCGGCAACGGGAGCGCAAAGCAGGTCAGGAGAAACTGCTGGTACAACTTCATGTTCAAAGAATGACTGAAAGCACTGATAGGTAAAATTATTTTTTGCCGTTTTCATTTCCTTTTTTTGAGAGCTGACACAATGTTTGGTCAAAAATCAGTCTGATAACTTCTGTGAGGCTTGGTCTGAAGATCATCTGTGCAAGTGCAGGTGAAGCTTTCTCAAGGCCGGGCTGTAAAAAAAACTTATAAAAGTTGGAAATTTACATCATGAGCTGCATCCCAATTCAGGGACATGCACCTGTTGCATGTCAGTTATTCCCTCTCAAAAGCCTGCAAGTAAAAATTATATAAACAAAACGGACACCGTGTAAAAGCTGAAGACTTTTACTCGTTTCTTACAGCAGAGCGCATTACAGATTTACAAAGTCTTACTCAGTTAACCTCCTTGATCACATAATCATATATGAATTAGGCATTTAGAGCCCTCTGGTTAAGACAATTAAAAAAGTAAAAATCCTACATGGATGGATTGACTTGTTAGCAGGATGCAACTCCCCTGAAGTTAGTTCACTGAACACTGACGTAGTTTTTAGTAAATATACAGATGCTGGTTTTTCAAATTGTGGCATGTTTGTAGGTCTACAGAAAAATGAACATGTAAATTTAACAATCCATTAATTACACTGCTCTATTGAATATCCTTATCATCCAGCATCGAGTATGACCACACCTCACGACTGTTACTGTGCCCGACATGTTTTGTGTAGTACCACAGGGTTGTTTTCACAAACTACGTGCTGTGGTGGAGTTTGGTGTCACGTAAACAGTGTTTGGACACAGTAACGAACCCCCGATGACACTAGGACCGACGCAAAAACTGCGTTAAAAGTTGACTTTGGAGTCAAGTGTGACCGTTCACACCAATAACGGCCTTAAACTCAAGTTTGGATGGTAGAAAAAATGACTAGCAGAGGAATCAGATCGTCTGATTTTTCTCTGTTATAAATCAGCGTCTGGTACAACGCTGTATTCCTGAGTAGCTTTTAAAGTGGCACTAATCCTAAAATCTGCATTAATCACGCAACAGGAAGTGACTAAAGTGCACCTGGGAGTTTGAAACACAGTTTTGAGGTTTGTTAACGGTGATCCTACACGACAACATATTTTTTTTTTAGAAAAAAATAGATTCAAAAGTAAATAATGCTTATGTGTTTCAAGCCCCAGAGACTGCACCAACCTATATGCATTTTTTAAAAATGCACACAAGGGGAAGGACTTTGGAAAGGTTTTGACTAACTACGTGTCCATGGTAAAGTGGTCCCACAGCAAAAAAATACAATAAGAAACCCTCCAAACTCTCCAGCTCATTTAAACAGTTTCCTCATGAAGTCAAACACTGACCATTCAGCAAATTTTATAAAAAAAAAGTGGAAATGTGCTGAGCACTACAATAACAAATGGAAATGTGACAGCGTAAAGTGCAGTGATGCATTACCCTGACATCTAAACGGTCAACAGAAGCTAAAAAATGACTCACTAACCTCCAATAAAACCAGATTTTAAAAAGTACGCTTGCCCAAATGCTGCTAAATTGACACTGCACATGAATGAATGAATAACAAACCTTGTGAATACACACCATAACTGGAAACTTTCACACCAATAAAAATATATATCTTTTTTCTTTCCTCGCATGTCTACGTCCTTGTGTGGAGGTGTGTGCGATGTCTCCAAGGTGCAGGGGCAGTTTTTGGGGGTGAGGGGAGGACGAAACAAGTGCTGTAAGTGATGCTGGCTCTGTGTGTGGTTTGCTATAGTATCATGCAACGTCTCTGAGTGTTCTTCTTGCTCTTCTTGTTGCTGCGGTTGGTCTCCTTGTATCTTCTGATCTCCCGTACTAGAGAATAGAAAGCTTCCTCCACACCCTGCAAGATAGAGAAGAAGCCGATTCGACGTTTTAAGAGGTTTTATTCAGGAAACACAAGAATGGATTGATGAACGCTGTCGGCAGGTTACCGTTACCTGTCTGGTTTTGGCGGAGGTCTCTACAAACGGCACGCCGTAGCTCCTCGCCAGCTCCTGCGCCTGCTGCGTCTTCACTGTGCGGGTGCTGAGGTCGCTCTTGTTCCCCACGAGCACCATGGGGACGCTGTCGCTGTCCTTCACCCTGTTGATCTGCTCTCTGAGGAGAACACACACGTCAGAGCACGTTGCAAACACTGATCGACCAGTTCAGACTGACAATAATATTTATTCAGCAGGCCAGACTGAAAGCCTGTGGTTTTTTTAGTTTTATAACTTGCAGACAGAATAATTTAGTTAGTGTTGCAACACTTGCTGGGTTCTGTGTGTGTTACACTTTTATCTGTGGGTTCCCTGTTCGCAACATTTTATTGTACAAGTCAAGGCATATTTGAATCAGTTACGAAATCTACAAATGACCCCACAAAAATTGCAGACAAGCTCAGTTTATCTGCAGATATTTGGTAGACAACTGAGTGCAGTTCTCGCTAAACAGGAAATAGCCTTTGAGTGCCTAAATGTGCACAGTTAAGACAGCTATGCACAGCTGTCTTAAATCTCTGTGTGACTGAAATAAGGAATAAGTCCTACTTGGACACCACTGTTTGAATTCTTTGTCCAGCTGTCTGTGCTGACGTGAACCCGCAAGACTTCCTGTACCTGTAAAGGTGAACGTCCTCAAAGGACTTGCTGTTGTTGATGGCAAACACACAGAGGAAGCCCTCTCCTGTCCTCATATACTGGTCCCTCATGGCGCTGTACTCCTCCTGACCTGCAGTGTCCAGGATGTCCAGCAGACATGTCTCTCCATCAATCACCACCTGCTTTCTGTATGAGTCCTGCAAGACAGCACGAGTTAGGTCCGGATTGCATCATCCTCAGTCTCTCGCTGGTGCATCATGTAGCAACAAGATCTTGGTGATTAGGTGGTTTTGAAATTAATGTGCTCAAGTGTGAACATTTTATAAGCAATTATGAAATTGCACCATTTACTGGCATGAAGGCTGACGTTTATTTACACAAGATAATTTAGACCGTGACAGTTATTTGGAGGTAAGCTGATTATATTTTTATCAAATATTGCCATCTTTAAACTAGAAGCTTATCCCAAGGGCATGAGCTCTGCCAAGGCAGAAGGTCTGTTTAACAATTTTAAATTAAAGAGGTCTGGATTTGCACAGAAATTTAACGGATATTTGCTCATCCCTTGCCCCACGCTCCACCTCTTCACCTTGGTGTTTCATGCACAGTCTTGCTGACAAAGCTGCACCTCCAGTTCAACTCTTGCCTTGGCAGAGGACTACAGTGTTAGAGGGTTTTGGGCAGGTTATAACAAGTTTTCTGGCCCGACTCTGACAGCAGCAGTCCATGTGGTGACGTACAGCACATTTACCGGACAGCCATTGGTATTTGCAGACACAAAATATGTAAAGACTGTGAATCTCTTAGCAACAAAAAAACATGAAATTAAATGGTGATAAAATCAGCTCAGTGTCAAACAAAAACACTTTAAAAGATTTGTTATGTGGTGGTGCAGCAGGAATAGCAATCCTGTAATGTAACTGCACTACTTTAAAACCAAAATCTACATTAATCTGATTCTTTTTAATATGCAATTGTGGTACTTAAAAGAATTGCTCCTTCTGAGGTCATAAACTGGGATTTTACTTGGGTTGGACACTCAGTTTCATGCACAAACATTTGCCAAAAATGAAAAGAATTTATTAAATAATAACAGGATCCTTGTAACTGCTCCGAGGAGCAATTCTTCCAATAACACCGGGACATATAAACCATTAAAACCGGACTAATTTTGATGGATAAAATAAAATCCTGATTAATAACACATCTGTAGCACTAATGAGCAGTGCAGAGGCTGGTTAAGCTCCAGATTAGACCATATATGACAGCACTTTTGCGTCTGCTGGTCACTTACCTCGATAGTTGGATCGTATTCATCCACAAAGTGGTTCTGGATGAGCTGGATGGTGAGAGCGCTCTTGCCCACACCCCCTGCCCCGACCACCACAAGTTTGTACTCGGTCATACCTGCAGAGGATGACGCCAACGGGTAAACATTAAGAAGTCTAACCATTTGCCCCCTTCCTCACTGAGCTGACATGGCGAAGAAGACACTGACTGACCCAGATTTATCCGCAGACGTTTAAAGTCTTTTTTCTTTTTTTCTTTTTCTTTTTTTTGCCAAAGTAGAATCGACCGAAATGATTACCAAATGGAGACATAAGCTGCTCGGCTTACCTTTGTGTAGAAGTTATAACGGCGTAAAATGAAAACGGAGTTTAGGACTAGATAAATGAGATTAGCTCGCTACATAACGTTAGCCTGATTTCCTTGTTTAAGACACTTGTAGAAACACTTCAGGATGTGTCCAGAACTTGCTTTTCTGACCCGCGGGTCCAAAAAATATTAAAGTAAAACTGTTGAGCTACTAGTAAAAATCTGAATTTATGTTATTAAATAATTAAAATCCTAGATTCGTTCGAGTTCCTACTTATTCTTCATTGTCGTTCATTGGAAGTAGAGCGTTTTTTCTTTACGTTAATCCCCGGGTGAAGCAGCCAATAAGAGCACAGCACGCAGACGGACATCCTAACTGTCCAATCACAGCAGGGAACTGCTTCGCGACCTCGCCCAGAGTTGCTGCGGTCCAATTATAAAAGGGTACGGCTTAAAACGGGAGTGGCATTTAAAAGGCAATCTTCCTCCTCTCACATACTCGACTTTTCGACTTCAGCGGGTAGAACTGCTTACAAAGAGAACTATATTTAATTTGGATTCCGAACAATACGACGTTATACGTCCAAAAAAACCCAAACTTTGAAGCAAACAGTAGCTTTGTGAATGCTTTGCGTATCGTGACTTCAGTTCATTTTCTTTTCAAAGTGCTTATGGGAAGTGTTACGATATTTAACTCGGTACTATACAGTACATATGTGTTAATCGCCCCCTTGTGGCCGTATTGAGGAACTGCAACAGCAAATTAGTTAATGCACAATAACTATGTAATTATTAATATAGCAATTATTGTATTAATAAAAACTGATACTTAAAACCATAGTTAAAAACAGAAACATAAGTGAAATAAATTAATAGTAATATAGGAATATTATTTTTATGTCTCCCAAATTACATTTGGATGTCTCAGACCTGTTGCAGTTCAACCTGGATAAATTTTTTTATTATTGGTGTGTCATGGTGTTGAATCATTTTATTTATTGTTTTATGTTTTAATATTCTTATTATCTATATTACATACCTACACAAAAAGATTTTATTTAAAATTTTTTGAGCGGTTGTAAATACACAAACTACAATTTCTCATGTAATGCTGGGGGAGTCACTGCTGATTGTCAAATCACTAGTAGTAGATATAATCATTGTTAGTCTTTATAATTTGAAAATAAAACTATTCAAAGACAACCAGCAGCACCACATATTAGTAACTTTTAACTGCTGGCAATCTCCAAAGTTGAAAAATATGGGTCATCCCAGCAGGTTGCTTTCATGTCTGACATCCCCAAGGGGGGGTTTTGTCTCTTGCTGGAATTGAGCTAGCAACTCTTTGCTTGGTAAGCAAACGTGTTAACCACTACTCCATCCCTAAAGCTGGAGTTGTCAAACTGGACTTTTTGGCCATGTTTGTGGTGGTATTTAATGGATCATCTGACAATTATTTATGATTTGATGTGTGGTACAGCTAGTCCAAGAACTGCACTAGTATTTTCATATTTCCATGTTTTATATTCTTTGTTTTACACCCTTACCATCTGTAGTACAACCCCAATTGCACAAAAAATTGGGACACTGTGTAAAATATGGATGAAAAACAGAAGGCAATAATTTGCAGATCATCACCCCAAAATTCTGAGAAACAGGAGAAATCTCTGTGCGCATGGAACATGACCAAAAGTCAAAGTTGATCTTCAAGACCACAGGCAGCACCACATTAAAAACAGGCATGATTCTGTCATTGAAATCACTGCATGGACCCAGAAACACTTACAGAAACCACTGTCTTTGAACACAGTTGACATCCAAAAATGCAATTTAAAGCAAAGAAGAAGCCACTAAGAGTGAAATTCTTTGTGGAAAACATCCCTCAGACTAAAGAGGAGAAGGACCTCCGATGGTATGGAGTAACATTAGTGCCTGTGAAATTTGCACATCTAGAAAGGGATCATCAGTGCTGAAAGGCAGGTTTCACAGCACCATCCAGATGATGGCCTTGTATGTTTCAGCAAAACAATGCTAAACCATGCACTGCATCTATTTCAACAGCATGGGTTCTTAGTAGAAGAGCATGGGTGTTGAACTGGTCTGCCTGTTGTTCAGATCAGCTGAAAACATCGGGAACATCGTGAAACTAAACAAGAAATACAACAAAGAAGATCCAGGACTGTTGCATAGCTAGAATCTTATTTTAAACAAGAATGGGACAGCATTCCTCATCCGGAAGTCCAGCAGCAGATCTTTCAGTTCCCAGATGTTTATAGAATGTTGTTAAAGAAGATGTGGTAAACATGGCCCTGTCCCAACCTTTTTTCAAATTCAAAATTCAAAATTGCCCTATTGTTTTTGTTAAAATGGTACATGAGATTTTCTTTTAACAAGATTTGCAAATCATTGCATTCACTTTTCATTTACATTTTACACAGAGTCCCAACTTTGTGTTGGAGTCAGGGCTGTAGAATTTTGGACCCGATTATTAAAAATCACGAATCTTTACTGCCCTCTAGTGTTCAAAGCAACTTTTAAAACCTTAGTTATGCCAATGCAGGCAATACTTCTGGTAAATTCTTTTCAAAATAAAGAACCAACTGAACCGTTAATAAAGGCGCTGACTGAGTGGATTTTAAATTATTTAAAGATGACGATGAAAATCGCTTGGGGAGATTATTGCAGCTCCGTTGGAAACAGAATGATTTTATAATTGCGCAAATAAAAAATGCAGAACCCAATTATTTCAATAGAGCAAAACTAAATACGTTATTACGGAGAATCGTTGATTTTTTATTCACAAGCCCTTTAGGAAGCTGCACCGCAGACACAAACAGGCGTGGACAGGCCCTGCCTGATCCATCATGCTCACTTCCCTTGTCTGTGACATCCATGTTTCCCCCTCACTCTCCCACTGAGTGCATCTGCTGTCCTATCTAATCTTTGCCTAAAATCACAGCGATAATCCTGCATCCATCTGTCCCGAGAGAAAGAGAGAGAGAGTGAAAGACAAAGCACCGACAATCTAAAAACCAACACCATTTTAATGCGTCATCATGCTGTAGGTGATAAAATCCAGATGACACAATTGCACTGAAATAGTGACATCATCTTAAATTGCTTGAATTTTATTATACACAAGGTTATCTCACATGTACATTTTATACATAAAATATTTTCCATATATTTGCATTTTTAAATACAGATCTTTTCTCGTCTTTTTTTTTAAAATTTTTTTAATTATGATTATTTATACACCAATTCCCACCAGATAACCACACATTTCATCGAGGATGGGAAGGAAAACATAGGAGCAGCCATAAACTGAGACAAAGAAGAAGAAAGCAGATCAAAGATACACTGATACAACACGCACAAAATGAACTTGTTCACAGTTATTATCATTCACGTCTTTAAGACTTTTCTCTCAAAAAAAATGGCAATTGATCTTTTTCACTTTTTTCTTGTAATTATTCGACATAGCAACACATTTAAAAACTAAACCCCCAAGTGAATCAAACATGTCCTTTTTAAACATTCCAGCGATGCAGTTTTATCTCACAAACGTGACCCACTGAGTACCATCAGCAGATGTACTGTCTGTCAGCACGAACAGATGCAGGAGTTGTGTGTGTGTGTGTACACAATACTACTGCAGATTACCTCGCCTGTATGTGACTGTACTCCATTTCCCAGCTGCCAGTGCGCTTGATAGGCAGGAAGGTGAGGTTCTCTACTCTTACGGGATATAAGTGAAGCTGAAAGCTGAACTTCACACATTCTCTAATAATGTTCACCTATCCAACTCTGTCTGCACGATTCACTGTGCACTCGCATGAAATTAGCCCCCCTGTGTGTGTTTGTGTGTAAAAGGGAAAAATACGAGGGCTGGCGCAGTACTGCACCATTGTGTCCATTAAATATGCTCACTGCACAACGTTTCAGCACCTGCACCCAACACAACGGCACACTTGCTGTCACACACACACACGCACACGCACACACACACACACACACACACACACAGTCGATCTTAAAAGCTTGGATTTACCCACACAAACATGACTGATGTTGAGAGAAAGAATAAGACAGAGAGGAAAAATGGAGGGAGAGGCCGCCACAGAAACTACAAAAGGCATAAACAGAAAGCGCTGCGAGGCCTGGGAGTGTTACAACTATGTTCCAAGCTGAGGAATAACTCTACACACTGAATGGAAAGTGGGAATTGTCAGATAATTTCTGGCGACTGTGACCTGTAAGCTTGGCTGGAGGTGAGATGCAGTGAAACACTGTAGGCGGCAAAGTCAAGCACACAGGTGAATGGAAGTTTTACAGCTTTACACACATGTGCGTACGACTTTACAACACCTAAGCACCTATTTTCTTTTCACTTTGATTAGGAAGTTTGAAAGTTAAACTCAGTGGTGCCGTGGCTGGTGTCTGTTTAGTTTATCTGGGAGCTTTGAGAGCTTGGATTTGGTGATGAATTCTGCATTAAATAGAAGTGTGAGGTTTTTAAAACTGAGGCTCTGAAGGTGCTTTCCCAGCAAAATAAAAGTAAATGCATGACTCACACATAAAAAATTAAAAACAACACAATCCCAGTGGCTTCAGCAAGTTGCTATACAGGCAAAAGCCCACAACTCTCTCTCTCTCTCTCTCTCTCACACACACGCGCACGCACACACACACAGGATCTCCTAGTTGCGGATACAGAACTCCTGACCAATCACAATGAGCATCAGGATCAGGATGTAAGATGAGTTCTGATGAAAATGAAATCCATTTGTTTGTGTATATTTAGCACTCTGCATGCACATGCTTGCACACACACATTCTGTCGCACACACACACACACCTACAGTGGAATGAATCTGATCCACTCTTTTGATATGTGCTGTTATAAATTTTAAGAAGCACACAGCAGGTCTGTTCAGTGACTCTCTTGCAGTCGCTCTCCAGAAACACCCTTACTCTTTCATTTTTTATCTTGTTATTATTATTTTTTTTAAA
Source organism: Etia nguti (assembly GCA_015106755.1). Lineage (NCBI taxonomy): Eukaryota > Metazoa > Chordata > Actinopteri > Cichliformes > Cichlidae > Etia > Etia nguti. The sequence continues at coordinate 21,014 of VUQG01010050.1, read as the reverse complement.
CTTGTTTCACGTCAGTCTTCTATGTGAGCTCCTTCTCCACTTCTCCCCCATACATGTAGGAGTTATATCCGGGCGGCTGCACATACTCCTCAGACTTATCCCAGTCTGTCACCCATCCTGCCCCTGCTCCTCCTCCTCCTCCTCCGGCCCCTCCGCCGTTAAAACCAGCCCCTGATTGGCTTATGGCTCCGTACTGCCCCCCTCCGCGGTACAGCTCTTCTGTTTCATTGGCCAGTTCGTCCTCATCAATTATACCGCACTTCTCTTCGCTTGTGTCCTCTATGTCTGCCCACGCCTGCTTTTCTCCTGATGCAAAGATTCCTAGTGAAGAAAAAAACAGATCAGCAATGAGACTGCGATATTTTGGAGATGCCTTGAAAAACACTGTAGAGCCCAAGTCCTACCATAGAAAACCACTCCTCCATAATGAACAAGTGAGGCTATAAGGAAGACGTACTGCCACTCCTCACGCGTCTGAAATGATTCAAAAGGTATTTTAGCACATGAAAGACCAAGAACAAGTCTCCTTAGTGTGTCTTTATTCATTAAATATCTTGAGTTTTATGCTCATCTTTGTTGATACATGTGACTCAGTCACCTTGTGTTTGGTCATGGCCCCAACTATGAGAGGACACACCATTCCAGATAACGTTCCCACTCCGTTTGAAATGCCCATCAGTATGCTGGCATATCGAGGCGCGATATCCAAGTGATTGACATTAAACCCTGAGTGAAAGTGCAAAAACACAGGGTGATTTTTACACTTAAGGGATAGAAAAACTGATATCATGTATATATTAAACATTTTTTCGTCTTAACAACGTTCACTTCAAACAGTTTTATAAGATACCGATCTAATATCTGCCTGTGTGTGACATATGAAGCCATTTCCAGGGAGTAGGGGCCACAGCTTGTCATCCTCAAACCAACTGGGGATGCCATGGCAGCTATGTCCATCTTTTATATACAGTCTATGCCGCCAATGAAAACATCCGAGCTGATTGACAGACTCATGTTTGCAAATTAGATCATATTTTAAAGTCCTATCCATGTCAAGTTTTATTCTCATTATGTAGCTTTATTGTAATCAAACTGTCAAAACTCATCAATTTTAATTGGTAAATATACCATTACACAAACTTAATACCCTTCCATGTACCCTAGCTAACTTTATATGGCAAATTCATTTACAGTCATGTAAATTGGAACGTTTTTAACAGGATTTTATAATACTGTGAAAAACTCCATCATCAGTAGCTTGTAGAACAACCTTCAGAAGCAATAACCTGAAATAATAATTTTTTTATGACTTCGTCTCACACATCAATGTGGAGGAATTTTGGCCCACTCTTCTTTACAACTTTACAAAGTTAATTGAGATTTGCATCAACTGATTCATACACACCTCTCCTAATGTCTCACCACAGCAATGCTTTCAGGTTGAGGCGTGGAACTTGACTGAACCATTCAAGCACATTTATTTATTTCTTTTTCAGCCATTCTGTTGCAGATTTGCTGCTATTCATTGTCCTGTTGCATGACGCAATTTTAGCCAAGCTTCATCTATCAAACAGATGGCCTCACATTTCACTCTGTATACTTTGGTATACAGAGGAGTTTGTGGTTGACTCTATGCTGTGACTATAAAACAATGGCTGTGATGACTAAAAGGGAGATGACACACAACAAAATTAAATAAACCATTGTGCACATTTCTTTGTTTTTAAATATTTTTAAATAAATGTAAGTAGAGGGACACATGTCAACAGAATCTAGAAAATGTGTCATTTTTCATACTTTCATGTTAAAACTTTAATGGGAACCAGTTTAGCTCAGTGGTTGAGCAGGTTATCACACCCCACGAGGCCTGGGTTCGATTCTGACCCTTGGTCCTTTGCAGTGTGTCTACCCCAAAAAGCTGAGAAAAAAACCTCTATCCCTCAAAACATTTGATTTACCACTGTCCTGCTCACATTTAAAGCAATACTTAAAATCCCATTGTCTCTCACTAAAACCTTACTATCACCTTTGTGCAGTAACAGTAACACTACAGGTCAGGTTTTCACCTTACATGTTTAGAACATAGATTACCTGAGATAGCAAATCCACTGAATCCCACCGCGAGGACCAAGAAGGAGATGGCAATACCTTTTGTGTGAGAGAAGCCCACCACCAGCAGGAGGGTGGCTTCCATCCCAAAACCTGAGGAAATTCCAAAGAAATCCACATCAACACAAAGGAATTATGAACACTTATAACAAACCCTGTCGTAACAGTCAAGACAGTGCCGATATGCCGTAATTTGCAGTGTTTGAAGCTGTACAGGTGTTTATGCACACGCTGATATGACCTTTAAATTGTGCTGAAATATTCATTTGGTTCTAATGCTGGCAGCTGCTGCACTTTAAATATTCTAATTGCAAGTTGCAAAATGTCCCACAACTAACAGCATAGTTTCATATGTTTAATTTTAGGAGAACTATAGCATCATTAATAAGTTCATCTCTATACATTTATTTATTTATTTTTGCAATGCTTCTAATTTAGCTTAATAACTGTGATGTGTTGGAATATTATGAAAAGTACTGAAATAATTGTTTAATTTTTGCTGCGGTTTTTGCAGCAAAAATGAAATGCTATCATAATTTCCAGCTGATGATAGGATGAAGTTTTAGTGCCTGTGGATGTTGATTTTCTGAGCCATGGTATAGAGATATTTAAGAGCAGTTGGTTCGTAGACCTCAGTGCTCTGGTAGGAGTATCAGATGACAGTTGTAGGCTCAGAGACCAATGGTGCCAACTCATTTATTAGTTTGTGTTGCCCAACTAAGACAGTTCACCAGAGCTGAATAGAATTATTTAGTTTCTGCTCTTACACCATAAGCCACGCTCTTATTTTTGATAGCCTCACCTCCACAGTTCATGAGCTTCCTGACGTTGGTGGTGGACATCAGGTTGTGGGTTCTCAGGTAGTCAGCCAACTGGCCCCCAATAGGCACGATGATTGTCATCACCAGATGGGGCAAAGCTGACACTATGCCCACCTGAAAGTCATGTATAGGAGAGGCAGACAGTGTGTACATGTGTGTGAAAAAGGCAAAAATAGCGTTTTTTGGGGGGGGGGGCGTGATGATGGGATGTTCAAATTTGTCCTGACAATGTGGGAAAATTACAGTTTTACATGCTTGGACCCTACGGCTTGGATGCCATGTTGACTCACTTTGCTGATCTCAAAGCCGAAGACTTCTTCAAAGTAGGCCGGCTGGCTGATGAGCAGCAGGTAGAAGGTCCAGCTCCTGCAGAAGTTGGCCACAATAATGGCATAGACTGGCATGGAGGTGAAGAAGTGTCTCCAAGGGGTTTTAAATTTCTACCACCAAAAGTAATAAGATATTAATGACATGCACCAACTCCACCAATTAAGAACTGCAGACACAGCCGAGTGCATGGGTCTAAATACACGTACTTGAAGGGGATTGAGAAATGATGCAGACTCTCCGATCGCATCTTCAATGTATTTCCTCTCCTCTGGTGAGATGGTGGGATGGGCTGCAGGACTCTCGTATGACACCAGAATCCAAAACAAATACCAGAATATCCCAAAGCTGCCTGGGAGAGGGAGAGAGAGAAAGAAAGACACAGACATAGGAGAAAAAGAGAAAGTTTAAGAAAATAGTTAGAGAGAGAAGGAGAATGAAAAGGAGTTGCGGAAATTTAAAGAGAATCAAGTAGGGGACATTTAAGAAAATGTGCATGAGCACTCTTGGTGAGAAAGATTTTTGTGGAGGAGGGTACTAACCATAGACATAAAATACAGAAGGCCACCCAGAGTATTGCACCAGTATCCCAGCTAAAGGCATGGCCACCACTGCCCCAGCGTAGGATCCTGTGAAGACAACACACACACAAAGAAGGCACAAACCCTGTTCATGTCTTTCTTTCTTGCACTCAACATGTTTTAGACGCACTCATAGTCTTTTTAAACTCTTAAACTTTGGATGAACTTCTAGCAGTTTCATCACAAACTTCTGTTCAAACCCACAGAACCTGTGCAGACATCGTAGATACTGATCTGTGAGGTGACAGGAAGCTGACATTACCACAAAAAGCCGTCGTGGCTAATCGACTTCGCTCAAGAGGAGGCGCCCACTTGGCCCAGATCCCGTGGCAGGCTGGGTATGATACACCCTAAAGGACAGACTACAGTCAGGGAAACACTTGTGCATGTGGGAATAGTCCTACACAGAGTCCAGATGTGGACAAAAACTCATATTTACCTCTACAAGGCCTTGGCATATCCTGACAAGTATGACGCAGCTGTAATGGCAACGAGCGGCAGATGGAATCAGCATGTTGAGCGTGGATGTGGCCACGATGGCAAAGCCGAACACTCTTAAAAACACAAAGGACAGTAACACTGTCATCATAACATGAAGAAACCCCAATACATAGTAACAAAGGACTGGCATTTTCCATGAATGCTGGTACAACTGCTTTGCCTCTTACCGTTCTGATTCAAATTATTCTTTTTTCATACCTAGCATGTATGCAAATTCAACCAGTTAACAGTAGTCCAGATTACAGATCTGACACCATAAATGTGGAGATATTAACCTGTTTGCTGCAAATTTTTGACATATAAAGCCACCCGGGATTTGTGTGACGATGTAGCCCCAGAAGAAGGAGCCGTGAATCATCCCCACTGTTTCCGGGTCCCAGGTGAACTGTGCAGCCTGGAGAGAAGGAAAAAAATACACGACTTTAGCTCACTTCAAAACAGAGGAGACTACCTTAAAAACTTAAGGTCGAGGGCAACTCTGGTCCATCATCCGTAACCCCAAAGCCCAGCAGATGGCTGGCCCTTCCTGAGCCTGCAGGTGGAAGCTTCTTCCAGTTAAAAGGGAGTTTTCCTTCCTACTGTTGCCAGTTGTTGGGGTTTTCTCTGTATTATTCTAGGGTCTTTACTTTACAATATAAACCACAGCTGTTGTGATTTGGTGCTATATACATTAAATAGAACCAATGGTTCAGTATCTTGGCTCAAGGATACTTCGACTTGCAGACCTGAGTAGCTGGGGAATCATCCCACAACCTTTCGATTGGTAGATGAACTGCTCTAACTCCTGAACTACAGCCAAGGCAAGGTGGAACAGAGCTGGCCTAGACTGCAGGACTTTAGAAAATGTTATATCACTACACAAAGTAAAGTTTGTTTATCAGCAGTGAAGATGATGCCAACATCAAAACGCACAATGTCCCACCTAAAGATGCCTTTATAGAACTTTTCTGCTTTACTCCCCAGTTTAAAGCATGTCCTAGAATAGTCTAATAGTCTAATACATGACACTACTTATTATGACTTATCGAGTCATTTAAAAAGTGTTGCATAATTACAAAATGTTATTATTCTCCAACCAACTACACTGTAAAAGGGATTGTCTCAACACAACACACTGCATACTGTGATTAATATAAACCATTAGATATATTCCAAATGAAGATGTAAAGTGATCCCACAGAAAAAGACATAAGACAGTAACTTTGATTGGTACTGTGAAAATACTGTTGCCTGTGTTCCAACACAGCTATTGCAGATGTGGCTTAGTATCAAATTCATAAAGTAGGGCAATACAGGCACAAAAGCTTTTCATTTTTCTTCTGCTACTCACCACAAGTACTTCCTTGTTGCCTTTGTAGACAGTATGATCATTGACCATGCTTACAATGGCCACACCTAGGTTGCACCTGATGCCAAAGGAGATGCAGAAGCCCAGGCCAGACAGGATGGCGATGATGTACCGCCGGGGCAGGCCAAAGCAGGTGCAGTCCACCACAGGCAGCTCCTTCTCCTCCACCAGCTCAGGACGACCCTCTGCCGACAGCTCAATAGTTTCTCCATTTGGCTGCCGTTTCTCAATCAGCCTGATGTGAGACAAAAGAATAGGTGTTAGGCTTTTGGGGTAAAAGTGAAATTATGCAAAAGACAAAATTCTGTGTATTATAATGTGCTGCAATGAAATCAATGCCTTTTGATCTTTAAATGCTGATCTTTATACCTAGCCTCACAAATGATCTGATCTAACAAATCAAAGTAAAACTGCAAAAAAAGCAGGAACACAAAGGAGCTATGAAAGGTTCAGTCTCCAGCTTCCATGCTGACATCACCTGGAGTTACCAGATTATTTTGAGCCTGTGACAAAGACTTTGCATCTTTTCTTCATGCATGTTTTAAATTGCACGTTCCGTCTCTTTTTTTTTTCCTCCTACAAACGCACTCCTCCAGGCTGACATCATGCTCCACACCGGGGTCACGCCTGACTCAGCACGTCCCAGTGTGTGGAAGCAGCTGTCACAAGCCGAGGAGCTACGACAGCCGCGTCGTCTCTGCTTCAGGATCCAGGGAACTTACTGGTGCTGCCAGTCCTCTCACTCTGATAGTGTCTCACCACTAAATGCCTTCATTTTTTTATGACATCACTCAGCCGAACCTGCTTAACAAATTAGCATTATGTTTAAAACCAAAAAAGGAACTTTTGTAGAAAATCAGCTTTTAAGGGGTTACAATTTACTGGGCTGCAAAGACAGGGGTGTAAAATGTGTTCTTTTTTTTAACTGCTTAAAATCACATGGTTTTATCCCATGTGAGGTGATCTGTTTGTTTTCCAGGGTATTGTTCAGTTTGTGTGACCATTTTTGTAAAACAACATGTCGAGCATCACCCCCCCCCCCCAACAGAAGTCATACAGGGAAGTCAGAGAGCAGCCATCTGTGTATTACAACCTCCATACTCACAACAAAAACACACACACACTTTTATCAGATTTAAGTGAACAACACCTACAGATATACATTAGACAAAGTGTCACCATTTTTTCAGTGAATGTATATATCAGTGTTCACTGTGTGTTATATTTGAGTTCACAGCAGAGCACACTCATGTGTCAGCCATCCACTTTCCATTGGGGTGATCCAGTTAGTCAGTGAGCTGGAGAATCGTGCACAGAGAAAGGCAGAATCAACACGAGGATCAGATTGGTGAGGTGACGATAGCTGTGTTTTAAAGAAAGCGTTTCATTGGTGTTCAGGTTAGAAAGAAGCACAAGGTTAGAAAGCAAGTGTGCAAAGTCAAGACAGGTCAGCCTCTGACGCCGATTAATTATTGACCCTTTTTTTTGAGGGAGATAAATTATTTACTCCAGCTTTTACACCACAATCTGCCACCATTTATCCATCTATCGTCATCCACCGCAGTCATTATTTCTTTTAGTTATGCGTGTGAATTCCACTCCCTCCCCCGTTTGCACACAGCACACTCTGTATAATCTCCATTTGCATCCATGCAATCTGTCTAAAACAAACTAAAATGCAAGACAAGAAGACAGGTCAGTGCAGTTATGACTATAATTAAAACTGCCTACATAAAGAAATACTCTACTCTTCAGTAGATAACAGAAAACACAAAGGAAAGCAACATTTTTGGAATTTGTGAGAGATTAGAGAGGCTGCATCCCATCTCCCTCCCTCCCCCTTAATCTGTCACTACACTAAGATTAGGATTACAAAAATGATTTACTTCCGGAAATGAATATGGATGGACAGACTGACTTTGCTGTGCACGATTCAGCACGTTTCTCCCTCTATCACGGCATGCTGTTGAGTTCATGCTGGTCATGTTTTTGAGTCCTCCTGTAACTCAGAAAGCCTTTTTTCAGCTTTTGCGTCAAGCAGCAAAATTTCAGGTTGTGCCTCACCTGTTAGTTAATAGTCTATATTTTTGTAGAATGGCCCATCTGACTGACTTGGAAACAGGACCATCTTGTGTTCATCGCTGATCTTTCACACAAAGCGCCCTGACCTAAGGACGTGATTTACAGTGTAAAACCCAGTGGATCAAATACAAGAAAATAAAAAACTGCAACCAAATCCTGGAAGCATTTAAACAGGCGACACACGACAGAAGCAAAGTTGTGCACATAAATTTGTTGAATCAGTTGTCCACGCTCCTGCTGCTAAACAAATGTGCTGACTTGTCCCCCTGCGTGGAGCTCCTCCCTTATTGTTGGTGAAGGCTGCAGGAGGATCCTCATTAAACCTCAAGACAGATTGCAGCTTGACACCTGCCCATATGCTAAGAGCTAACGAGGCTACCCCACAGCAAAAAATGGTCGTTAATTACAGATGCTTTCCACTAAAAGGCAGCCTCACCCCTGTGTGCATGTACAAAGCTGAAGTGAGGGAGTTTACAGCTTAGAAGCAAAGACTTAGAAGATTCTTATGCACAAACTTCTTACTTCTTAACATGCTGACTGGTAAAATTTACCAGCTCTGTGTTGAAGAAGAGACACAGGCTCACAATACTGTGAGCTTCCACTCATCTGATGGAGCTGATTGGTCTCAGCTGTCAACAATTAATGAGCAAGCGAGCATGAGCAGGCAGGAGTCCTGCGACCTGGGGCTCTCTGAAATATCATAATTACAATAGTAGCAGGCTCAGTGGAGGCACACGCTTCAAACCGAGCTCATGATTTTCACCCAGGCAAAAGAAGCAAAGTCCTAAAACCTGTTTAACCCTATCGTGAAGACTTCAATACCTCCTGAGTTTAACTGGTGTAAGGTGTTACACAAATTTGATTATTTTTGATGTCAAGAAATATTAAAAGTATATTATATGAAACTCCTTAAAACAATGAAAAAAATAAAACACAGTTGTTGCTAAACTGTGAGTGCTTTCAAACACTCTTTGATTCTGCAATATTCTGTCAGCTTTGATAAAATCACAGCGACTCTCAGGTGACCCGGGGCCTTTATTAGACTCTGTATTAAAATCACCAATTCACAGAGTATTCGGTTTAATCCTCTCATATGAGAATGATCGAGACTGAGAGTGAGACAGCAAGGGAGTAAAAATATTATATAACACCAGACACCCTGGTCATTATTTCTCCATATTTGTGAACTTGAATTGATCCTTGATTTTATTCCTTTTCTTTAATTTTTCTTCATTTTTGCCTCATTTCAGCGTTTTTGAGCACACAAAGTAGCTTAAAGATTAGATTTAAATTACTTGATTTTCTCTGATCAATTTGTAGTTTTAATAGTGATTTTGTTGTTGCCCCCCTCGTCTCCCATCCTTTGCGAGCCGCTCGCTCTCCCTGAAGTGAACAGATTGGGTCTCGGTGGGACTGTGTCACCCAGGGAGACACCCTCCTCCCCATCCTGTCACACCACTTTTTTCTCTCTCTCTCTCTCCTGCTGACACACACACACACACAGACACACACGTTTAACAGTTACACGTGTGACCTTCATAGACGTATTATCTAAATACTTACACAGTATAACTCAATCACAGTATGAGTGCTGTCTGCACACGCACTAACGAACACACACACAACACTTCTCGCTACATCCACCAGAGAACAACAATTCAACAATGAGCTGCACGGGGTCGTAATATGATAATCGAACCACGTATTAGCTTACATTAAAATATTTCTTCACAAACTGAACAAGTGAAGCAGACACTAAATGCTGAAACCGACAGCATGGACAGCATCGCTGCCAAAAACCAGGCATGCTGAGTCGTTGCAGCTGACTCTCCAAAGTGGCACAGCTATTGTTGATGAATCTCTGGTCATCTGTGAAGACCGTTTCACAAACCTGTGCTCATGTTCCACACAAAACAACAGAGACAGATGAACGGATAAAAGATAAGAATAGGAAACACAGAAGTGTCTCAAATGTGGACTTGGTGTCTTGTAGGATTTGTTGCCTTTTGTGTTCAAGCTTGAACCTCCTAAACCTGCTTTTTTCCTTAGACATAGCTTTACAGTGATATCAAGACTAACAGGAAATTCATGACAAAGACATTGTACATATGATACAAATCCTAATGCTAAATGCTAGGATTAAATGATAGAATGCTTTCCTCCCTGTGTTTTGCCACAAGCAAACATATCAAATAATTATCTTTTCGCTTCACCGTTATTTGAAAATTTTATTCAGAGCTCTTCTGCAATGACACTGAACTGTAGTAGCTGAAAAATGCACTCCACTGCAAGTAAGATGGATTAAAAATGGATTACCTGTCATATTCTGTATTGCCTCGCGTGTAGTACAGCACAAGCTCTCATTGTGTAGCCAAGCAATCCTGCAGATGCATTTAAAAGTCTTTTAATAAATCGAGACGGGGCATTTTTATGATAGCGTCTTTGGGGTACTGTTAGTAACTTTTGCACACAACCCAAATTAAAACCAAGAAGCATTTGTGTGATTATATTTCATGCAGAGCTATGGGAATAGCCGGATTTGGGAGATCCATTTGAAAACGTTATAAAAGAGCAAATAATGTAAGCAGAGATGTGGAGTGACCTTACAGCGCTGAAGTTTGTGCTTACCTAGTGGAGTTTAATATAGAAACAGGAGATGCATTCTGATGGAGAAAATGTTTAAATAATAGATGAACTCCTGGCTGCTTTCATCAGGAGGGATCACGGTTTTGTCTGTGAGGTGGTGAGATTGCACGCAGACACACTCGTCTGCTTACACAGTGCAGGGATGCCCAAGTTTCAGCACGCATTCACACATATACAGCTTTATATACACACACGCATACACAAAACCATAACACACTGCTCTCTTATTCTTTGGCTGCACTTGACACATGCAACTGCATAAAACCACGAGGTCACGCTAAGCTGAGGAAACGCCCACTAAAGTCAACCTGAATCCAATCCAACACATCACATCTCTCATGGAATCAGCTGTGGCGGTGATGCGCATGTGTGTACCAGTAAAAGAGAAACGAGACTGGCATGCGTGTGTTAATCTGAGAGACCCCAGTAGGCTGAAAGTTGCTGGTGTCTCAATGGATGGAGGATGAGGAAGAAGGTGGAGGAAGGAGGAGGAGGCAGTGGCTGGAGGAAGTGACATGGCCTGCATGGGATGGAATGAGTGGGAGGGGAGAGTTTAGGGATTTGCATGGCTCGACAGCTGGACTGAAAAACAGGCTATTTCAGGACAGGATTTATACGTTTGGTTGCTACCTCAAATCCTGGGAGAGCCAAAGCTTAAAGCGGTGGTTATTGCATGAGGTTCTATGATTGTCTTTAATCTGCCTTTTTTTATTTATTTATTTTTTAAACTGAAATATTGTCAGTACATCAATCTGTGTAGCAACTTTCACACTCATGTGTACTTTATTTACACATATGCAGCACTTTGAAATGCTCATAATCAGAGAATGACAATATAGCTTTCTTTTTTTTCTTTTTTCTTTTTAAAGTAAGTACCTGCATGTACCTCCAAAGACATAAACTATGTATCATACAGGCTGCAGCAGTGACATAGTTGTCTTTTTTATATCGACCTTTCTTGTTTATTGGTGCAACTAACAATTATTTTCAGTCTCAATTAACCTACATATAATGTTCTTAGTTAATAGCAACGATCAATAATCATTTGGGTTGTATTGTGAGGTAGGAAAAAATAGGTAGGTGGGGAAAAAACAGTTTCAAGGAAACGTGTCCACAAGGTTTTGTGTGTTTTATCACGCAGGTGATTATTAAAATAACAGATTATATTTCTGTCACTCAAAACTCAAAACAAAGCCTGAAATATTAAAAAGCTTTAGAAATTCACACCGTGTATTTCAGTCGTGTCTCTTCATTTCATTCATTCAGTATAATCCAAAACACGTTTTCATAAAAATTAAAATGAAATCCTTCTTTCGCTTTAAGACAATCAAACAAACAAAAAACTGCTAATCATCAAAAAAAAAAAAGAAAAAAAAGAAGAAAAAAAAGTCACATTATTAAAAAAAAAAAAATACGGCAAAAACAATTTGGAGTACAAGAAATGTAGTTTATATCGGGAAACTAAAGAGTTAGACTTTCCGGTTTTATCTGGCCAGCGCTTTCATTCAGCCAGGTCGTGCCAACAACGCACGGAAACATTATGTAACCAGACTTTCTTCTTCTCTCCAACACCACTTTGAGCCGGATCGAATCTCACAACATCGAACAAACAAGCAAACAATAAAAAAACATAAATGCAATAAAGCATCAAACCACAACAAAAAACCCAAGAAAGAAAGAAAGAAAAACACTCGCTTTCTTTCATTGCCAACTTCTGTCACACTATGGAGTACCCGTGATGGGCTTCTGTTACAGCGACGACAGTGTGTCATGTTTTTAACTCCTAATAAATCAAATTATTCAAAATATTATGGATTTCATCCATTATAAAACACTTCTCATCTCACTTGTGACAATCAAAGCTCCCTACTGCGCAAACGCGAACTTCTGTCGCTATTTTTTGTGAAGGGTTAAACCCAACACTTGCATTCCTCTACAATTAAAATAAATAAAGAACCAACTTTTTTAGTGTTAAAAATTACTACTTGGAGGAGAGAGAGAACGGGTGCACCAACAGCACCACCACCAACAGTACTGCTCTGTGTTGCAAGAAAAAAAGCGTAAAAATGCGCACAAATCCGGGGTGAGTTGAGAACATTTGAAATATCAGTGTACCTGTGAATTTTCCCCAAAGTTTTGCCCGCGACCGCCTTAAACCTGTCTGGTCGGATCTCCATCTTTGCAGCTCCTTGACCCGGCCGGTGTGCTGATGTCCCGCGCGCCCTCTTGTCCTGCCCGAGCGCGCGTCTCTCTCTCTCTCTCTCCGTCTCTCTATCGAGCACAAATCCCTCCTTCACTGCACTGCCCCCTCCGCTCCGACAGGTGTAGGCCTCTCCGGTCTTTTTTGTAAAGGGATCGAAAGCCTCTGACCGATTTTATATGGACTCTGGAGTTGAATAAGATTTCGTTTATGCTTATTCCTAACAGTAGATATACTCACTGTTGCCCTTAGAGATGAACATGAGTAAATAAGATGGTGGAATATGATGTCTTCTCTGTTTTGTGTGTGTGGTTGTACTGGTGTAAAAAAAATAAATAAAAAAAAAATTAGCAGGGCTGATACTTTAGTACTCTTTCAGCAGGTTTCTCACACATGGATTAAGTCCCTAGTCCCAAAATCAATGAAAATCAGAATCCATGTTCAGCTGGGGTTTTTGTCACCTCCACAGGGAAACACTGAAGATGGAGCCTCAAGCTCAAGACCCTTGTTTAGGACAAGGCTGAATCCATGCCCAGGAGAAATGCCACCTAGCATGTTAACATCTGAATGATCTCTTCTAATCTTTCTCTGTTTTCAATTTGTCTGTATGCCCGTGATATTGTAAGTCATGTTCATCATCAAGTCAGTTTATAACACTGATAGAGGATAGAGCCACAATTAAGTGCTTTTGTGTTGCACATATATGAAGTATTTATAGAGTTGTAAATTTTAATATAATATTTAACATTTCAAGGTTAAAGGGGAAAAAAGCAATGTTACTAAGAAGGCATACAAAATATATGTGGATTTGCCATATTAAAAAACTAAACAAAAGCGCTTGTATGAATGGGTGAATGAGGCAAGTTGTGTACTCAGAGTAGAAAAGTGCTATATAAGAACCAGTCCATTTACAACCCACTCATGTTTAGTTAGTCTTTTCTTGACCAAAACAAATGAGTGTCTCTGGATCATAATAAGGCAGAGAATCAGGCTGCTGCCACCTAGAGGTTTATTAAAATACAGTAAAAATACTGCTACACTGCACATTTTTGTGAACACATGTAAAAACATTGCTGTGGTCTTATGAGGTAAAATTATACAAATGCAAAAATAACCAAAACCAAAAACCTGTCACATTTCAAAACCAGCCTGAATCATTACAGAAACATT